>JAAAWM010010600.1:0-45639 GCA_036873465.1 Thinopyrum obtusiflorum
TCATAGATAATCTTGATCATAAACCCACAATTCATTGGATCTCGACAAACACACCGCAAAAAGAGTTACATTGAATAGATCTCCAAGAAGATCGAGGGGAACTTTGTATTGAGATCCAAAGAGAGAGAAGAAGCCATCTAGCTAATAACTATGGACCCGAAGGTCTGAGGTAAACTACTCACACATCATCGGAGAGGCTATGGTGTTGATGTAGAAGCCCTCCGTGATCGATTCCCCCTCCGGCGGAGCACCGGAAAAGGCCCCAAGATGGGATCTCACGGGTACAGAAGGTTGCGGCGGTGGAAATAGGGTTTCGTGATGCTCCTGGATGTTTTCGGGGTACGTGGATATATATAGGAGGAAGAAGTAGGTCGGTGGAGCTATGAGTGGCCCACGAGGGTGGGAGGCGCGCCCAGGGGGCAGGCACGCCTCCCTGCCTCGTGGCCTCCTCGTTCATTTCTTGATAGCATAAGTATTACGGTGGGTGAACAAATTACTGTCGAGCAATTGATAGGGGGGGGGGGGGGGGGGGGGGGGGGGGGGGGGGGGGGGGGGGGGGGGGGGGGGGGGGGGGGGGGGGGGGGGGGGGGGGGGGGGGGGGGGGGGGGGGGGGGGGGGGGGGGGGGGGGGGGGGGGGGGGGGGGGGGGGGGGGGGGGGGGGGGCCAAGTCCTCTGGATCACGTTTGTTCCAATAATCACGCTCCCGAAGGTTTCATTCCGTTTGGATTCCGTTTGATATTCCTTTTCTGCGAAACACTGAAATAGGCAAAAAAAACAGCAATTTGCACTGGGCCTTGGGCTAGTAGGTTAGTCCCAAAAATATTACAAAAGTGTATAATAAAGCCCATTAAACATCCAAAACAGATAATATAATAGCATGGAACAATCAAAAATTATAGATACATTGGAGACGTATCAGCAGTCTTAACCACCTCAAAGGGAGCAGTGTGATCAATCAGAGCCTGAATGAATGGAGCATGAGGGAACTGGCGCGACTGAATGAAGCTGCAAAGATGGATCTCATGCCAAATGAAATGGGCTGTGTCCAGAGGCTCAGTGGGTTTGTCATGCATACGAATCATCAAGTCAATACAATAGTTGCGAGCCCTTGAGCGATCTCCCTTCTTAGGATAGAGGGTGCGAAGCACACACTGATAGAGAATGTAGTAAGGAGCATGGAAGATGGACACCTCATTGAGTGGATATCCATGTTCCTCTTCAGTGAGCTGAGAGGTAGGCTTCACAAGAGGCAAGCAAGCATCAATACCTTTGGGCTTATACTCTGGATCCATACTGTGGATGCAATGTCCAACACCAGAGAGGCCCAAAATCTAAACAAACCGGTCATAGGTGATGCTCAGCGTAATGTCATCGATCATCCATGTGAGAGTGTTGTCCGGACCAAAGAAACAGGTGGCATAGAACTGAAGAATGGCAGCTTCATTCCAATCACACCTGAAGGGACGTCATTGCAGGACCTAGAGTCATATCATCAATGATCTTGACCGGCTTGTTAGGAAACATGGCAGGATGATCACGCAAGAATTTGAGATCCAAGTATTTGTGAGGAGCAAGTCCACGCCCATGGACGAAACTGGAATAGAGATCCTGCTGCATACGAGTACGAAAACGAGGATCCTCGGCATCAGCCACCATCTCATATTGATTGACACCCGACGGAACACAAGATATGGACCCGCCCCACAGTTGTGAAGTCGTGAGTGGGGCAATCCCCGCTGTCAGGAAGCTCCATGGAGATGCGACGACCATGGACAACGGGCATGGCAGCTCCACGGACCTGAGGCACGGGAGCCCTTCGAGTGCCTGGTTTTGACTAGCCAATAGAGTGTCTTGGAGCAATGTCATCCTCTTCCTCCCCAACATAGTCCTCATCATCCGGATCCGAGGCCGACGGACTTGTGGATGGTGCCCGCTTCTTCTTCTTGGTGGTGGTCTTCTTCTTCTTAGGCCGAGCATGTTCATCGGAGTCGGTTGAACCTTGCCGGCGATCGACTGAAACGGATAATGATAGGTCCCGATGAGAAGGAGCCAAAAAGTATGAACAAGGATAAAGCAAATTAAACAGTGGGATGAACATTTTCGATCATGACCATAGGACAAGTCCAAGTGGTAGATCAAAAATTTGACATTCCCATGATTAAGTTGATTAGCCGAGTACATAGAGAGATTTTCAGGCTTAGGCAAGAGACACCAAACCTCTAGAGAGATATATACGCCAAGATAGACATGAGAGATAATGAAGCCCTAAGATGATTTGGTCACAACAAGAGAAGAATGCAATAGAGATAGCATCCATACCCCGGGAAGAAGGCTCAGGGCGCTCGGGCCGCAGTTCTTGGTGCGCGCCATGAGGAACTCCGGAGGTGAATCCCACAATACACCGGACCCTCCCGAGTGATTCACACCACAACCCAAGGAATGGATTGGATGGAAACGTAGATCGGGAGGAGAAGAAGCCGTGGGCAGGAGATCGGGGCCGGAGGACGGAGGAGAAGGCCGGGGCAGCGCCGGAGCACAGCCCGGCGACGGCGACAGTTTGAAGAGATGAGGAGAGCAACATGAGAGAATGGGGAACTGCCCCCAAATCCCGAGCCCCTCCCCTGTTATGTGTGGCTGCGAGCGACAGGCCGGACATCCGGGGTCCTGGCCCAGATATCCGGCGTGCGGAGGTCAGAGAGCAGAAAAACCAGGGCCAACAGGCCGGACATCCGGGGTCCTGGCACGGATATCCGGCGTGCGGAGGTCAGAGAGTAGAAAAACCAGGGCCAACGGGCCAGACATTCGGGGACAAGCCCGGATATCCGGCGTGTGGAAATTTGAGAGCAAAAGGTTCAGGGCCCGGATGTCCGGCCACTGGAAGTGCTCGATGGAAATTTTAGCAACAGAAGAATTTTCCCCAGGGCCCGGATTTCCGACTGAGGAGCCGGATGTCCGGCCACTGGACAGAAAGACCAGGCAAGGGGAAAGATTTGTAAGGGGCCAACAAATATAATTTGATATAGACTCTGCCAAGGAGTTTTTAGAGATTTATAGGGGTGAAAACCTGAGTAATCTAAGTCCATACTAAGATATAATAACAACCCAACAATATTAAGTAAAGAAAGGTCCATATAAGCAATTCACAAGCGGTGACCGAGGTCACCATGTTTGAGCATATGGAACATAGTACCGCAAAGATGTCGACTTTGGGCACTTAGTCACGACTCCATCATGTTAAAGCACCATAGTTCGAGAACCATGATAACTTTGAGAGTGTTTGTTCTATTTATGCATTATGTAGGGTGAGAATACTCATGAATTGAATGTCTCCCTCTAAATATATGCCTACATCAAGACAAGACATTAAGTTCATGCATGAATGGGTACTAGATTTCACATAATATTGTCAAGCTCCAAGATACCAAGTTCACGCCTAAGTTGACAAAACCTTGCTTCATCTAACGGCTTGGTGAAAATATCTGCAAGTTGCATATCTGTGCCAACATGAGCAATGTCAATAGCACCCTTCTCCACATGATCTCTCAAGAAGTGATACCTAATATCAATGTGCTTGGTGCGGGTATGATCTTTGGGGTTCTCGGCAATATTGATGGCACTTTCATTATCACATAAGAGGCACATGTCTATAGGTGATACCGTAATCCTTCAAAGTTTGCCTCATCCATAGTAATTGAGTTGCACAACTGGCGGTTGCAATGTATTCAGCTTCGACGGTGGAGAGGGCAACACAATTTTGTTTCTTCGAGGACCAACTTACCAAGGAGCATCCAAGAAATTGACATGCGCCGGAGGTGGACTTACGATCCACTTTGTCTCCAGCCCAATCCGCATCCGTGTACCCAATGAGATCAAACTAAGCATCCTTGGGGTACCATAGACCCAACTTTGGGGTGTGAACAAGGTACCTAAGAATATGCTTAACCGCCTTATGATGACTTTCCCTAGGGAAAGCTTGAAATCTAGCACACATGCATACACTAAACATGATGTTCGGTCTAGATGCACAAATATAAAGCAATGAACCAATCATAGAGCGGTAAATAGATGGGTCGAAAGGAATACCATTTGTGTCTTCAGTGAGTACAATTTTGGTTGGCATGGGTGTCTTACATGGACTAGCATCAGACATGCCAAACTTCTCTAGGATATCCTTGAGGTATTTTGCTTGAGACAAGAAAATTCCTTCTTGAAATTGTTGAATTTGAAATCCGAGGAAGAACTTCAAATCCGCATTGAGTGACATTTCAAAATTCTTGGTCATGGAGGCCGCAAACTTCTTGCACAAATGAATGTTAGGAGAACCAAAAATGATATCATCTACATAGATTTGGCATAAGATCAAATCACCCTTGTCCCTCTTAGTAAAAAGAGTGGGATCAATCACCCCTCTCACAAAACCATCATCGAGTAGAAACTTCTTAAGGTTAGTGGCACGAGGTGCTTGTTTGAGGCCATACAAAGCCTTATGAAGTTTATACACATAGTCTTTGTGATCGGGATCAACGAACCCAGGTGGTTGTGATACATATACTTCTTCTTGTAGAGGACCGTTAAGGAAAGCACTCTTCACATCCATTTGATGTAATGTAAAACCATTGAAAGCAGCATAAGCAAGTAAGATGCGAATGGATTCAAGACGGGCAACGGGGGCAAAGGTCTCACCAAAGTCCAAACCTTCAACTTGTGAGTACCCTTGTGCCACTAACCTTGCCTTGTTACGGATGATTTCACCATTCTCATCTTGCTTGTTCTTGAAAATCCATTTTGTTCCAATGACATTGTGCTCGGTAGTTGGCCTCTTGACTAATGACCACACTTGGTTGCATTCAAAATTGTTCAACTCTTCTTGCATAGCAACGAGCGAATCATTGTCCATCAATGCATCTTGTACCTTGATAGGCTCAACACTAGACACAAATGAGAAGTGAGCACAAAAGTTTGTCAAATATTTACGAGTGACTCTACCTTCCGATATGCCGGTGAGAATTTTGTCAACATCAACACGATCGGCCACTCGAGGCATGATGGAGGTTAGGGTTTCGCGGGGTTCAACTTCATGTCCATCATCCATGTCCTCAACATATGGATCATTAATGTGTGGTGGAAGATCTTCTTCTTCATATTGCATTTGTTGAGGATCATCATCAATGATTACACTTTCTTGCTCTTGCCCTTGATGATGATCTTGTTCATGAGAATTATCACAAAGAGGAACTTGATCATCTTTTTGCACTTGAACTAAGGGCATTGGTTGAGCAATAGGAGCTTGTGATGGTATAGGTGTTGAAGTGGTTTGTTGATGTGTGAGGCTTCCATCTTCTTCTTCATCATCATGAGGTTCTTGTTCCATTGGAAGAAGTGCACCAACACCCATGGTCAGAATATCTTGAGAAGAATCTTCTTCACCTACAACACTTAAATCAACTTGCTCCCCATGGGAGCCATTAAATTCATCAAACACCACGTCACAAGTTTCTACAACACATCCATTGGATTTGTTGTAGACTCTATAGGCGTGCGAGTTTGATCCATAGCCAACAAATATGCCCTCAATTGTTTTGGATTGAAATTTTCCTAACCGTTCTCTTTTGTTGAGGATGAAACATTTGCACCCAAATACACGAAAGTACTTGACATTCGGCTTGTTCCCAGTTAGGAGCTCATATGGAGTCTTTTCCAATATAGTGTGGAGGAAGAGCCGGTTTGATGCATGGCATGCGGTGTTGACAGCCTCGGCCCAAAAACTATGTGGCGACTTGTATTCATCCAACATCGACCTTGCCATCTCCACAAGTGTGCGGTTCTTCCTTTCTGCTACACCATTTTGTTGAGGAGTGTATGGTGCTGAATATTGATGCTCAATCCCTTCATCACTAAGAAATTCTTCCAAGGTGTAGTTCTTAAACTCAGAGCCATTATCACTTCTTATTGCCAAGATTTCTTTGTCAAACTTGCGTTGTGCTTGCTTGGCAAAATCAATGAAGGCGATCTTCGTCTCGTCCTTGGACTTGAGGAAGAAGACCCATGTATATCTTGAGGAATCATCAACAATGACAAGCCCATACTTTTTCCCACCAAGACTATCCCATGAAGGAGGCCCAAAAAGATCCACATGAAGGAGCTCCAAAGGCCTTGAAGTTGACACAATATTCTTGGGTGGGTGCTTTGATTGATGTTGCTTCCCAGCTATGCATGCACTACACACACGCTCTTTCTCAAAAGATACATTGGTTAGTCCAAGGATGTGATTACTCTTTAAGAGATCTTGCAGATTTCTCATGCCGACATGGGCTAGCCGGCGATGCCATAGCCACCCCTTGTCGGCCTTGGCCATTAGACAAGTTGCATGGAATGTGCTCTCTTTCGAGAAATCAACCGTGTAGAGGTTGCCATCCAACTCTCCAACAAAGGCCACTTCGAGAGTATCTCTCTTAAAGACTTTCACATCCGTTAGTCCAAAGAGTGTATCATAACCAACAGAAGCCAATTGGCGAACAGAAAGCAAATGATATTTAAGGGATTGAACAAGCATGACATTTGCTAGAGACATGTCATTTGTGATAGCCACCTTGCCCAACCCGAGTACCTGTCCTTTTGATCCTCCACCAAACATAATGCTCATAAATGGTTGAATAGCTTCCATGAAATCGTAGAGCAATTTGCTATCTCCGGTCATATGATTGGTACATCCACTATCAATCACCCATTTTACTCCACCGGAGAAGGTAACCTACACACAATTATGACTTGGTTAGAGGCACCCATTTTGCAATGGGACGTCTCAAGTTAGTCACAAGGGTCTTGGGGACCCAAATAGCATAGAATCGGAATGCATTTCGAGGGCCAACAAATTTTGCATAAACTTCTCCATCCTTAGTCTTACGAAGTACATAGGATGGAGGCATGAACTCTTTTGGCTTGTTGAGAATGGGAATGCCCCTTGTGGCCTTCCCATTAACAACCGTACCTTTCTCCTTTTGCCCTTCTCGAACAAATGTTTCTTTTAGAGGAGTGGTGCACTTTTGAGAAGACGTCTTCTTCTTGCTTGTGCTTGGGTCAAACCCAAGCCCCTCATTGGCAAACACCTCATTGTGTTGGCTCAATACCTCATTAAGGTTCTTTTGTCCTTGAGCACATGTCATGAGACCTTTCTCGATTTGAGCCTTGAGAAAGCGATTCTCCTCAAGAATAGATGCTAGATCACTACTAGAGTTAGTAGTACAAGCACCAACATTGATAATAGGAGAAGAGTAAGCCTTGGCTAGAGTTTCAAGATAAGTAAGCTTGAGCGTCTCAAACCTCTTTGTAAGAAGGGTGAGCTCTTCTTCCTTAGTCTTTAGGGACACGATAGGAGCTCACAATCCTTAGAGAGAGAAGCATGAGACTTCACAAGTTTACTTTTATCATTCATCAACTCTTTGCAAGAGTCATTAGCCTTTTTCAAGGAGGCAAGATCTTTAGTATGAACATCAATGTTTGCACCAATTTTCAAGCATAGTTCATCATTTCGTGCTTCCTCATATTGGACTTTCCGCTCAAGGATTTCATATTTCTCCTTTTCCTCGGTGACGAGGGTTTCGAGTTCCTTAATGGTGATGGTGTGCTTACTCACCATCTCCATAAGCATACAAAACATAGTGAGCTTCTTTCCTTTGAGGGAGCACATGAACTTATTTAGTTTAGCAAGCATAGGATCATCTATATCATCATCCTCATAACTATCCTCTGCATCAAGATACTCATCACCAGGAGTAGGAGGAGTGAATAGAGGAGGGTTTGATCGTGGGGTTACCTTGACCTTGTCAGGAGAGCTTTGGTCCTCTCCATCTTCTACGATGGCCTTTGCCATCAGGCACTTGTGAGTGTTGCCCTTGTAGTCTTTCATATAGTTGTAGGTGACAACATCACCACTCTTGTTGACTAGCCTCAACGTGTTTTGAGAATCTTGGGCAACTCCGGCAACACCACTAACATCATCCGGATCGGATTCTTCATGAGCAACCATTGCTTTCCCATCTCTCTTCTTGAGCTTGGAGTTCAAAGGATTTGGCAACTTCTTCTTGGGAAAGGTCTTGGGAAACCTTGGTTTATCTTCTCTCTTCTCATAAGGGCACTCGTTGGAGAAGTAGTTGGTTTCTTCACAGTTGTAGCATTTCCTCACTTTCTTCTTCTGGAATCTTCCCTTGAATTTTCCCGCGCTAAACTTCTTGACAAAGAGAGCAATGTCTTCATATGACGGGCTCTCATCTGAGTCAATCTCATCACCATCCTCATCATCATCATCTTCTTCTTCTTCACTTTGCTCTTCTTCACATACATGCTTGGCCTTCAATGCAAGATTGATCTTTGATGTTGAGGTACCATGCATGGCAAGATGCTTTTTGGCATTTGCCTTTGACTCTTCAAATAGTTGGAAAGTGGATATGATGTCATCTGGAGTCATTTCCTTGAATCCATGGTGTTGTCTTATGTCCCACACCATTTGGTGATGATATGGAGCAAGAGATGAAGCAACTTATCCACGAGAAATCGCTTAGTCAAGTTGAATCCATCTTGAGTCTTGTCACATTCACATGACTCAATGTCGGCGGTGAGAGTCATGAGACGCTCAAGTAGTTGCTTGGGAGATTCACCTTTCTCCATACAAAAGTTTTGCAATTGACCCTTGGCAATTTCATATTGAGCAAGCCGGAGTGTGGAGGTACCGGTCTTAGTCCTCACAATGCAATCCCATAATTCCTTGGCACTTGTGATATGTATGTACAGTCTCCTTTGCTTGTCAGTCATACCTCTTCTTATGCACATGGTTGCTGTGTCGTTGAGATTCTTGTCATATATCTCTCTTGGAGTAAGATTCTTCGGATCAACAGCTTGGTAGCCATACTCCAAGATCTCCAACATCTCATCATTTCCATATCGAAGATGATCCTGCATAGCAACTCTCCACAAAGCAAAATCGGTAGTTTCGTCAAGTAAAGGAGGTTTGCCTTGAGGATTATACTTGGGTTTCTCTATTTGAGGTCTTGCATAAAGCCAAGGAACACTAGAGTGTTCATTACTAGGAGGTTGTTGGCCAAGTGAAGGAGTAGGCACAGCTGGCCTCGAGGCCACACCACCAGAAAGCGGTGCAAGCATCGTGGTTAGTGTGGCTATCCTCATTTGGACCAAGGCCTCAAGAGAGGCATCATGCTCCTCCTTTTGCTTAGCAAGAGCTCGTTCCAGATCCTCTGAAGTGAAGGACTTGGCTTCCGTGGAAGCCGCACCCGTATTCTTCGGATCTGCAACAAGGGGAGTCCCATCGGGGTTCATCTCGCTCTAGGGCGGTTAAGCCACAAGAATAGAGCACGAGGCTCTGATACCAATTAAAAGGATCGAGATGGACCTAGAGGGGGGTGAATAGGTACAATTACAAATTTTAATTATTACTTAGCAATTTTAGGCAATAGTGCGGAATATGAAAGTGAGCCTAACAATTGCAAGTGTGATGCTAAGAGCTAAGCAAGATAAACAAGTAACACAAGTATGTAAGTAAGCAAGCACAATATGATATAAGTAAGTGCTAAGAGACAAGTAACCACAAGTAGAGAGTTAGGATTAGGAATAACTGCAACTCCGGGAGACGAGGATGTATGTCGATGTTCACTTCCTTGGAGGGAAGCTATGTCACCGTTAGAGATCTGAATTCATGGCACCCGGGCCCAAAGTGACAAGCATTAAGCATAGCTAAGTCATAGCAACATCAATCTCAGAACATAATGGATACTAGGGATCAGGCTCTAACAAAACTAACTAGATTACATGATGAATCTCATCCAACTCCTCACCGACCAGCGAGCCTACGAAGGAATTACTCACTCCCGGTGGGGAGCATCATGGAATTGGCGATGGAGAAGGGTTGGTGATGACGAAGAACGAAGATCCCCCTCTCCGGAGCCCCAAACGGACTCCAGATCTGGCCTCTCGATGAAGAACAGGAGTTGACAGCGGCTCCGTCTCGTGGATCGTGATAAATCTTTCTCCCTGATTTTTTTTGGAAAAATGTGATTTTATAGCGTAGGTTTCAGGGTCTGCGGGGCCACTAGGTGGGGACAACCCACCTGGGCGCGCCTGGGGGGCAGGCGTGCCCTGGTGGGTTGTGCCCACCTAGGTGCCCCCCTCAGGTGGCTCTTAGCTCCAGAAATTCTCTTTTTATAGTATAAAAATCCTCGCAAAATTTTGTTCCATTCCGAGAACCATTATTTCTGTACAAAAACAACACCATGGTAGTTCTGCTGAAAACAGCGTCAGTCCGCAGTTAGTTTCATTCAAATCATGCAAATTAGAGTCCAAAACAAGAGGAAAATCGTTAGGAAAAGTAGATACGTTGGAGACTGAAAGGATCAAGATGGACCTAGAGGGGGGGGGGGGGGGACCCGGGGGGGGTGAATAGGTATAATTACAAATTTTAATTATTACTTAGCAATTTTAGGCAATAGTGCAGAATATGAAAGTGAGCCTAACAATTGCAAGTGTGATGCTAAGAGCTAAGCAAGATAAACAAGTAACACAAGTATGTAAGTAAGCAAGCACAATATGATATAAGTAAGTGCTAAGAGACAAGTAACCACAAGTAGAGAGTTAGGGTTAGGAATAACCGCAACTCCGGGAGACGAGGATGTATGCCGATGTTCACTTCCTTGGAGGGAAGCTACGTCACCGTTAGAGAGGTGGATGTTACCACGAAGGCACACCAACGCCACGAAGGCTCACCCTATTCTCCCTTTGAGACAACACCATGGAGGCGTTTCTCAACCACTAGTGGTAGACCTTGGGGTGGTCTCCAAACCCTCACAAACTTATCTGGGGGTAATCACAATGGTCGATTCCTCTTCGAAAGACTCCTACCGCCTAGGAGTCTCCAACCTCCAAGAGTAACAAGAACGATGGGGAAAAGCTCAAGACTTGCTCAAATCATGAATTCCTTTGGTGCAAAGAAGGGGAAGGAGTGGATCTATCACTTGATCGGACAACTTCTCTCAAATGCTCTCAAATCCCTTGGGGATCAAAGATTTGGTGTGGAGGAGTGAGAGAGAGAGAGTGAAATGTGTTCTAGGGTTTGTTCAAAGTGAATGGTCAACCCTCTCCCGTGGGGGAGAAGGGCTATATATAGTGTGAGCACAAATATGGCCGTTGTAGTGCAAGTGAACGGGCAGGCCGGACATCCGGGCTAGGGGCCGGACATCCGGCCTGGCAAGGCACTCGAAGAACAAGGCAGAAGCAGAGCAGAAAACAGAGGGGCCGAACATCCGGGGGCAAAGCCCGGACATTCGGCATGTCAGGAAACCCCGGACATCCGGCACATGCCCGGACATCCGGCAAGTTTATCAAATCAAAACAGCCTCTGGATAGCATAGCCCGGACGTCCGGCAGGGAAGCCCGGAAATCCGGGGTGCACGGGGAGCCCGGACATCCGGCATAGAGGGCCGGACATCCGGCAAGCAACACCAGCACAACGTGCTCTCTGGATAGCTAGGCCCGGATATCCGGCGAGCAGGCCGGATATCCAGCGTGAGGCCCGGACATCTAGCAAGCCAGAGACAAAAACATGAAGATGGAGCATGTGCATATATGGCAGGGAGGATTGTGGCAAGAGCAAGCCTTTAACTAACCTTATCGATCCCATCTTAATAGTGCGGGATCCTATACTCAAGAAAACAAATATGTAATCATTTTTTATACTTCATCCTTGAGTAAAAACACTTTGTATGCTCTTGATCCACACACTTTGATGAACCGGGGACGAACACCTGAGATTTACTTGACAACCATTGTTAGTCCCCAACATGTATATTGTCATCAACATCAAAACATGATGTAAGGGCATGATTGCTCTTTCAGAGACGTATCAACTCCCCCAAGCTTAAACCTTTGCTTGTCCTCAAGCAATTCAGTTGATAAACTAAAAGTGAAAAAGAAAAACTTTTATGAACTCTTTAGAAAGTGATGACACAACATAAAAGTAAATAGATAGTCCCTTCGCAGAGGGAAGCAGTGATTTGCAGCGGTGCTAGAGCTCAAGTTTTTAAAACAGAGGTAAATGATATTTTGAGAAATGCACCCTTCTTGTTTACTTCACGACCATCAGTTATCAATATCTTCCATGCTAAGCACGCTAGTGGCGGTTCCCAAGTGATAAAAGTAAAGGTTTACTCCCCCTCCACCATCAATCACACTCCACGGCTTGTCCGAAACAACGGGTGCCGTCCATACCAACAACAGTCCCGGGGGAGTTTTGTTTAATTATTTGCATTTTGAGTTCGGGACTGGGAATCCCTATTACCGCCCTTTTCTCGTGCGATGGTGAGTGAATAAACACTCAACCTGAGAATAACCCGCTTAGCATGGAAGATACCAACCACCTCCTGTCGTTCCATGAAAGATCCAGGCACACAAAAAGGATATTTATTTGAAGTTTTTAGAGGTGGCACATGCAAATTTACTTAGGACAGCAGGGTTACACCGCATATAGGTAGGTATGGTGCCCCCCCCCCCCCCCCCCCCCCCCCCCCCCCCCCCCCCCCCCCCCCCCCCCCCCCCCCCCCCCCCCCCCCCCCCCCCCCCCCCCCCCCCCCCCCCCCCCCCCCCCCCCCCCCCCCCCCCCCCCCCCCCCCCCCCCCCCCCCCCCCCCCCCCCCCCCCCCCCCCCCCCCCCCCCCCCCCCCCCCCCCCCCCCCCCCCCCCCCCCCCCCCCCCCCCCCCCCCCCCCCCCCCCCCCCCCCCCCCCCCCCCCCCCCCCCCCCCCCCCCCCCCCCCCCCCCCCCCCCCCCCCCCCCCCCCCCCCCCCCCCCCCCCCCCCCCCCCCCCCCCCCCCCCCCCCCCCCCCCCCCCCCCCCCCCCCCCCCCCCCCCCCCCCCCCCCCCCCCCCCCCCCCCCCCCCCCCCCCCCCCCCCCCCCCCCCCCCCCCCCCCCCCCCCCCCCCCCCCCCCCCCCCCCCCCCCCCCCCCCCCCCCCCCCCCCCCCCCCCCCCCCCCCCCCCCCCCCCCCCCCCCCCCCCCCCCCCCCCCCCCCCCCCCCCCCCCCCCCCCCCCCCCCCCCCCCCCCCCCCCCCCCCCCCCCCCCCCCCCCCCCCCCCCCCCCCCCCCCCCCCCCCCCCCCCCCCCCCCCCCCCCCCCCCCCCCCCCCCCCCCCCCCCCCCCCCCCCCCCCCCCCCCCCCCCCCCCCCCCCCCCCCCCCCCCCCCCCCCCCCCCCCCCCCCCCCCCCCCCCCCCCCCCCCCCCCCCCCCCCCCCCCCCCCCCCGAGAAAATAAATTTAACATGGATGATACAATGAAAAAGTGTGGACACCGACAACTGGAATGAGATGTGTAAGCATGAATGTAATGTCGGTGGGAATACGTACTTTCCCAAGCTTAGGCTTTTGGCCTAACTTGGTAATCAGTCAGTAGCCTGGATAGTAGTCGGAGTGGTAGCTCACGGAGGCTCTCCGTGCGGATGCCTCGGCCTGCCATGCTGCCTCAACTGCCGCGTTGTGGGCTCGGGCCTCGCTCTCAAGAACAAAATACCTTCCCTTGCTGTGATAAACAAAGAGAGCATGCGCAAGAAAATATGTGTACACCACAGATTCTTGGTTAAACAACAATTTATAGGTGAAATTATGAATATTTCCTTTAAGGATCTTATGATTTTTCATAGCATCAAAGTCTAAATACTGCGTGGGTAGGATAGGGTCATAGGGCAAAGGTGAGACACCCAGCTCTCTTGCTAAACGCGTAGCATAAATTCCTCCATAGAAATAGCCACTATTAGCGTTGTGTTGCAACCTACGTGCAACAATCACTCCAAGATTATAACTCCTATCACCGGTGAGAGCGGTGCGTATGAGGCTCAAGTCTGGAGCACAAAGTGTACTACAATCTTGCTTTCCTACTATACATTTTCCATTAAATAAAGCAAAGTACTGAATTGCAGGAAAATGAATGCTCTTTATTCTACCTTGTGTCACTCCCCTCGTCTCACCGTAGCAAAGACTAGTCAAGAATGATTGGTACTCCGCCCTTGGCGGTTCGTCAAGCGAACCCCAATATGGGATTTTGAAGTGGTGAGCAAATCTCTCTAGTGATATGGTAAACGAACTTTCATACAGTTTAAATGACACCCTAGACTCACGGGGATGGAATTAAAATCCTTTGACAAATGATTCAGTGAGAGTGTGGTGTTGATTGCACTTATCTGAAATGTAGGGACCGAGACCGGCATTGTGAACATATTGCTCAAATTCCACCTTAATGCCCACACGCACCATATAATCATCGCAAGGCCATAAGCATGTTTTGGTGGCGGCATCTCGTATGGAACTTTCACTCTGTTCAACATAAGACCGACGAACGGAGCTGTCACTAGAAGATGCCTCCGAGGACCTCCTCTTTGAAGACCTCCTTCCAAAGAGGTTCATCATATTCGCGTACAATTTTCTGAAAAATTTTGGGTGACAAAAATTTATCAACAAAACTTTACGAAATTGATAGCAACTACTCATGGGGGTACATACAGGCCATAGCAAGCATTCAATAGAACTCTAAGAACTCAACATGCAAGCTCATCTACAACAGCACCAAGAGTAGCTAATTGTTCAAAACATAAACCACTAAAGCAAAAACTAATTGGACAAACGATGGAGTTACATACCAAGCAACAATCCCCCGAAACAGTTTCGGAAATCGAGCTTCGAGCAAAGAGATCGAAATCCACGGGTTTGAGAGCAGGAATACAAGAGAGAGAGCAGTGGGGATTTTTTCTGGAGGTAGGTGATGATGTGGTGTGAATAGATAAGTGAGGGGGCCCACGTGGGGACCACAACCCACCAGGGCGCGCTTGGGGGTGCAGGCGCGCCCAGGTGGGTTGTGCCCACCTGGTGCACCTCCCTCTGATATTATTTGCACCAAAAAATCTTAAATATTCAGAAAAATCATATTAAATTTTCAGAGCATTCTGAGAACTTTTATTTTTGGGTCATTTTTTATTGCACGGGAAATTCAGAAAACAGACAAAACATGGCATTTTATTTTATTTAACTAATAAAAACAGAAAACAAAAAGGTAGGGACAGAAGGTAGTGCTTACTAAATTCATCAACTTCATACCTCTCAAAAACGATCCATTAATAAGGTTGATCAGGTCTTATTAATAACCAATTTCGATTAGCATTAAACCAAAGAACTTTCGTAAATCACTAAGTTACCTCAACAGGGATATGAATGTCCCCAACAATAAGCATTTCATATTTCTTTTTAATAGTAGGTAGAGGTAGTTGAAACTTCCAATAGTGATTGTCGGAGATTTTTCAATAACATTAATACCATTCACTTGGAATTGTTTCTTCGGAAAGTGCACCGTATGCTCATTACCATTGATATGAAAAGTGACCTTGCTTTTATTGCAATCAATAACAGCCCCTGTAGTATTCAAGAAGGGTCTACCAAGGATAATCGACATGTTGTCGTCCTCGGGCATCTCAAGTATAACAAAGTCAGTCAAAATAGTAACATTAGCAACAACAACGGGCACATCCTCACAGATACGAATAGGTATGGCAGTTGATTTGTCAGCCATTTGCAAAGATATTTCAGTAGGTGTGAGTTTATTCAAATCAAGTCTTTTATATAAAGGAAAGGCATAACACTAACACCAGCTCCCAAATCACATAAAGCAGTTTTCACATAATTTCTTTTGATGGAGCAAGGTATAGTTGGTATTCCTGGATCTCCAAGTTTTTTAGGTACTCCATCTTTAAAAGTATAATTAGCAAGCATGGTGGAGATTTCAGCTTCCGGTATTTTTCTTTTATTGGTGATGATGTCTTTCATGTACTTTGCATAAGGAGGCATTTTCAAGATATCAGTCAAGCGAGTACGCAAAAAGACTGGCCTCAGCATTTCAGCAAAGCGTTTAAATTCTTCATCATGTTTCTTTTTAGTTGACTTAGGTGGAAAAGGCATAGGTTTTTGAACCCACGGTTCTCTTTCTTTACCGTGTTTCCTAGCAATAAAGTCTCTTTTATCATATCTTGTATTCTTGGGTTGTGGGTTATCAAGATCAACTGCAGGTTCTATCTCAACATCATTGTCTGGTTCTTTACTATTTGTTTGAGTATTTTCATGAACATCATCATTATCTTTTTCATTATCAGAAGGTGAGTGTTCATTACCAGATTGGGTTTCAGCATCTGAGATAGAAACTTCATTATCATTGTTAGGAGGTTTTTCTACCTCAGGTTCACTAGAGGCATACAAAGTCCTATCATTTTTCTTTTTCTTCTTCTTTTTAGAAGGACTACGTGCATCAGTGTTAACTCTTTGAGAGTCTTGTTCAATTCTTTTTGGGTGTCCCTCAGGATAAAGTGGTTTCTGAGTCATTCTGCTACCTCCTCTAGTCATTACTCTAACAGCATAATCATTGATATTATTATTCATTTCATCAAGCAATTCTCTTTGAGATTTAGCAACTTGTTCTAACTGAGTTTGTACCATAGAAGCATGCTTTCTCACACCTCTAACATCATTTGAGATTCTAAATAACAAGTCACTCAAGCGAGCAATCATATCAAAATTGTATTTCAATTGTTTCATAACATTTGTATTGAAGTGATCTTGTTTTCTAATGTAGCTTTCAAACTCATAAAGGCATTGGCTAGGGTGCACATTGTGAGGATTGTTATTATCATTGGATTTCATTAGAGAATTTACCTCTACCACCTTAGGTGGTGGTGGTGTATCAACCCCATGTATTTCTTCAATAGGAGGTAAATTTTTAACATCCTCAGCTTTAATACCTTTTTCCTTCATAGATTTCTTTGCCTCTTGCATATCTTCAGAACTGAGATATAATATACCCCTCTTCTTCGGAGTGGGTTTAAGCGATGGTTCAGGAAGAGTCCAATCATCATAATTTTTCAATATGTTATTCAATAATTCTTCAGCTTGCCCAACAGTTCGTTCCCTGAAAACACAACCAGCACAGCTATCTAGGAAATCCCTAGAAGCATCGGTTAGTCCATTATAGAAGATATCAAGTATTTCATTTTTCTTAAGAGGATGATCAGGCAAAGCATTAAGCAATTGGCAAAGCCTCCCCCAAGCTTGTGGGAGACTCTCTTCTTTAATTTGCACAAAGTTAAATATTTCCTGTAAAGCAGCTTGTTTCTTATGAGCAGGGAAATATTTTTCAGAGAAGTAATAAATCATATCCTGGGGACTACGCACACAACCAGGAGCAAGAGTGTTGTACCAAGCTTTAGCATCACCCTTTAATGAGAACGGAAATAATTTGAGAATATAGTAATAGCGAGTTTTCTCATCATGAGTAAAAAGGGTGGCTATGTCATTCAACTTAGTAAGATGTGCCACAACAATTTTAGTTTCATAACCATGGAAAGGATCAGATTCAACCAAAGTAATTAACTCTGGGTCGACAGAGAATTCATAATCCTTATCATCAATAAAGATGGTTGAAGTAGCAAACTTAGGATCATATTGCATTCTAGCATTCAGAGATTTTTCTTTATACTTGCATAATAATTTCTCTAGATCATCTCTATCCTTAGAAGCAAGAATGTCTCTAGTTGTCTCCTCATTCATAACATAACCTTCCGGTACCTTAGGCAATTCATATATAGGAAGGCTAGTTCTAGCAGGTGTTTCAAGATTTTCAGTTTCAAGTTCATCATCAGTTTCAACAACATCATGTTGTCTTACTCTAGCAATTTGTTCATCAAGAAAGTCACCAAATGGCACATCATGATCATCATCAAGCAAGGTACTAGCATCATCATAAGTATCATTCATAGCATAAGTAGCATCATCAATAACTTGCGACATATCAGGATTAATAGAATGTGGTGGTGTTGCAAGTTTACTTATAACAGAAGGTGAATCTAAAGCAGAGCAAAATGGCAGTTCCTTACCTCCCCTCGTCTTAGAGGGATAAATCTTAGTCTTAGCATCCTTCAGATTCTTCATAGTGATAAATTGATAATAATCCCAAGTGACTCAACAAATATAGCTATGCTCCCTGGCAACGACGCCAGAAAAAGGTCTTGATAACCCACAAGTATAGGGGATCGCAACAGTTTTCGAGGGTAGAGTATTCAACCCAAATTTATAGATTCGACACAAGGGGAGCCAAAGAATATTTGCAAGTATTAGCAGCTAAGTTGTTAATTCAACCACACCTGGAGATTAATTATCTGCAGCAAGTGATCAGTAGCAAAGTAATATGATAGTTTTGATAGTAGTAGTGACAGCAATAGTAACGGTAACAGTGATAGTAGTAGTTTTGTAGCAAGTGCAACAATAATGATAGCAGTAGTAACTTAGCAAGAACAATATAAGATAAATTCATAGGCATTGGATCGGTAATTTGTTGGATGATATTCATCATGTGACAGTCATAACCTAGGGCAATACGGCACTAGCTCCAGTTCATAAATATAATGTAGGCATGTATTCTGTAAATAGTCATACGTGCTTATGGAAAGAACTTGCATGACATCTTTTGTCCTACCCTCCCGTGGCAGCGGGGTCCAATTGGAAACTAAGGTATATTAAGGCCTCCTTTTAATAGAGTACCGGAACAAAGCATTAACACACGGTGAATACATGAACTCCTCAAACTACGGTCATCACCGGGAGTGGTCCCGACTATTGTCACTCCAGGGTTGCCAGATCATAACACGTAGTAGGTGACTATAACTTGCAAGATCGGATCTAGAACATGGATATAACGATGATAACATAAACGGTTCAGATCTGAATTCATGGCACCCGGGCCCAAAGTGACAAGCATTAAGCATAGCTAAGTCATAGCAACATCAATCTCAGAACATAATGGATACTAGGGATCAGGCCCTAACAAAACTAACTAGATTACATGATGAATCTCATCCAACTCCTCACCGACCAGCGAGCCTACAAAGGAATTACTCACTCTCGGTGGGGAGCATCATGGAATTGGCGATGGAGAAGGGTTGGTGATGATGAAGAACGAAGATCCCCCTCTCCGGAGCCCCAAACAGACTCCGGATCTGGCCTCCCGATGAAGAACAGGAGGTGACGGCGGCTCCGTCTCGTGGATCATGATAATTCTTTCTCCCTGGTTTTTTTCTCCGAAAATAGGATTTTATAGCGTCGGTTTCAGGGTCTGCGGGGCCACCAGGTGGGGACAACCCACCTGGGCGCGCCTGGGGGTGCAGGCGCGCCCTGGTGGGTTGTGCCCACCCAGGTGCCCCCCTCAGGTGACTCTTGGTTCCAGAAATTCTCTTTTATTATATAAAAAATCCTCGCAAAGTTTCGTTCCATTCCGAGAACTTTTATTTCTGCACAAAAACAACACCATGGTAGTTCTGCTGAAAACAGCGTCAGTCCGGGGTTAGTTTAATTCAAATCATGCAAATTAGAGTCCAAAACAAGAGGAAAAGCATTAGGAAAAGTAGATACGTTGGAGACGTATCACCGGCTATGACGCATGGCTTGGCCGCATCACCGAGCTTGTCAACGCCGCCGGAGAAGCCCCGGTGCCCTCCCACTCGCTCCGTCCTCCGCCGTCTCGCGCTGGGGACTTGGCGCACGGTGCGCCTCTGCCTCCCCCCTTGCGCAGCGACAACGCCGAACCCCGGCGTGATGCACGGCCGCGCGACCCGCCTCACGGAGCGCCGCCGCATGCCTGAGATGAAGATAGCTGCCAGATCGTCCACCGCGCGCCGCCTTACGCGCGCGTGCTCCTCGAGCAGCAGCTCCAAGACCAGATCGTCCAAGAGGTCGCGGTGGCTGGGCGCTAGAAGCAAGCCTCCCTCACGCGCGGTGTTCCCTCGAGCATCGTGGGTTGCCGAGCCTTCACTCGCGAGCTGCGCCGGCTGGTGTGGCCCATCAAGTTCAAGCTGGAGCTGCCCCCACGCCACGACGGCATCCCCGACCCCATGGAGTTCCTCTAGTTCTGCGCGCTGAGCATCGAGGCAGCGAACAGCGACGATAAGGTCATGGCGAATTGGTTCCCCATGGCCCTCAAGGATGGCGCGCGCTCCTGGCTCATGAACCTGCTCGAGGAATTGATCTCTTCGTGGAGCAAGCTCTACGAGCAGTTCGTCGCCAATTTCAAGGGCACCCACGATCATGCACTCACCGTCAATGACCTACGGCGCATGAATCAGCACCCTGGTGAGACCCTCCGCAAGTACATTCAGCGGTTCAGCCAAGTGCGCCACAAGATCCAGTGCGCCTCGGATAAGGCCATCATCTTGGCGTTCTCCAATGGCGTCACGGACATGAGGATGCGTGAGAAGCTCGCCATCAACGACGATTTAAGGTCGACACTGGAGCTATTCAACATCGCCGACAAGTGCGCCAAGGCTGAAGAGGGCCGCCTTTTCATCCACAACGACCCCGACGCGGTGCCTGACGACAACAGGGCCAAGGGCAAGGAGGTTAAGCGTAAAGGTCCTGCCGTGCTGGCGGCGGAGCCCGAGTAGAAGCGCGGCCGCGACCGCGATGAGCCCGAGAAGGACCAGTGCCTGTTCTGCGTCTACCACAACGTGCGCACCAACAACACCGAAGACTTCCAAGAGCTCAAGTCACTCCGCGACAAGCGCTTTGGCCGTCGACCGGACCGCAACGATCGCGGCGCCGGCCGCGGAGGCGGCCACGACGTCGGACAATGGGACAACCGCAATGTTAACCCCCGCCAGGGCTGGCACAACCAGCCTGGTGAGGGCGGCTGGCACAACTCGCCTCGTGAGGGCGCCTGGCACGATCAGCCTCGCGAGGCGCGCCCTCAGGACAACATTGCTCTTCCACCACTACCACCGCCACCCAGAAGGAATAACACCAATCAGCATGATGAGGTGTCTTGTGGGCCCCTCGTGGCTCTCTCTGACCTATTTCCAGTGCTATAAATTCCTGAATATTCCAAAAAAAACAAATAGAGTCCCCAAACAATTCTTCTGTCGCCGCAAGCCTCTGATCTTCCGTGATCCCATATGGAGGCCTTTTTTGGTAATCTGCCAGAGGGGGAATCAATCATGGAGGCCTTCTTCATCAACCTTGCTGCCTCCATGATTATGTGTGAGTAGTTCCCCACAGGACCTACGGGTCCATAGCAGTAGCTAGGTCTCTCTCTCTCTCTCTCTCTATCTATCTATCTATCTATCTATCTATCTATCTCTCATTTTGATCTTCAAAACAATGTTCTCTTTGGAGATCAATTTGATGTAATCTTTTACGGTGCGTTTGTTGGGATCCGATGAATTGTGGGTTTATGATCAGATTGTTCATTGAAAGTAATTGACCTTTTCTGAAGTTTATTATGTGTGATTGTTATAGCTTTGTATTTCTCCCCGATCTCTCAGTTTAGTTTGGCCAACTAGATTGAGTTTATCTTCAGCGGGAGAGGTGCTTTGTGGTAGGTTGAATCTCGTGGTGTCCTCACTCTATGATAGGAGAGTAGTGAGCCATGTTTTTGTATTGTTGCTACTATAAGGGTAAAACGATGGGGTTTTGATCATATTGATTGGTTTTATTTGGTCTACATTATGTCATCATACTTCACGCATTACTCTGTTATCATGAACTTTATACGTAGAGACCCCCCCCCCCCCCCCCCCCCCCCCCCCCCCCCCCCCCCCCCCCCCCCCCCCCCCCCCCCCCCCCCCCCCCCCCCCCCCCCCCCCCCCCCCCCCCCCCCCCCCCCCCCCCCCCCCCCCCCCCCCCCCCCCCCCCCCCCCCCCCCCCCCCCCCCCCCCCCCCCCCCCCCCCCCCCCCCCCCCCCCCCCCCCCCCCCCCCCCCCCCCCCCCCCCCCCCCCCCCCCCCCCCCCCCCCCCCCCCCCCCCCCCCCCCCCCCCCCCCCCCCCCCCCCCCCCCCCCCCCCCCCCCCCCCCCCCCCCCCCCCCCCCCCCCCCCCCCCCCCCCCCCCCCCCCCCCCCCCCCCCCCCCCCCCCCCCCCCCCCCCCCCCCCCCCCCCCCCCCCCCCCCCCCCCCCCCCCCCCCCCCCCCCCCCCCCCCCCCCCCCCCCCCCCCCCCCCCCCCCCCCCCCCCCCCCCCCCCCCCCCCCCCCCCCCCCCCCCCCCCCCCCCCCCCCCCCCCCCCCCCCCCCCCCCCCCCCCCCCCCCCCCCCCCCCCCCCCCCCCCCCCCCCCCCCCCCCCCCCCCCCCCCCCCCCCCCCCCCCCCCCCCCCCCCCCCCCCCCCCCCCCCCCCCCCCCCCCCCCCCCCCCCCCCCCCCCCCCCCCCCCCCCCCCCCCCCCCCCCCCCCCCCCCCCCCCCCCCCCCCCCCCCCCCCCCCCCCCCCCCCCCCCCCCCCCCCCCCCCCCCCCCCCCCCCCCCCCCCCCCCCCCCCCCCCCCCCCCCCCCCCCCCCCCCCCCCCCCCCCCCCCCCCCCCCCCCCCCCCCCCCCCCCCCCCCCCCCCCCCCCCCCCCCCCCCCCCCCCCCCCCCCCCCCCCCCCCCCCCCCCCCCCCCCCCCCCCCCCCCCCCCCCCCCCCCCCCCCCCCCCCCCCCCCCCCCCCCCCCCCCCCCCCCCCCCCCCCCCCCCCCCCCCCCCCCCCCCCCCCCCCCCCCCCCCCCCCCCCCCCCCCCCCCCCCCCCCCCCCCCCCCCCCCCCCCCCCCCCCCCCCCCCCCCCCCCCCCCCCCCCCCCCCCCCCCCCCCCCCCCCCCCCCCCCCCCCCCCCCCCCCCCCCCCCCCCCCCCCCCCCCCCCCCCCCCCCCCCCCCCCCCCCCCCCCCCCCCCCCCCCCCCCCCCCCCCCCCCCCCCCCCCCCCCCCCCCCCCCCCCCCCCCCCCCCCCCCCCCCCCCCCCCCCCCCCCCCCCCCCCCCCCCCCCCCCCCCCCCCCCCCCCCCCCCCCCCCCCCCCCCCCCCCCCCCCCCCCCCCCCCCCCCCCCCCCCCCCCCCCCCCCCCCCCCCCCCCCCCCCCCCCCCCCCCCCCCCCCCCCCCCCCCCCCCCCCCCCCCCCCCCCCCGGCTAAACTAATATATTTGTCAGAATAATGCAACGAAACAAATCATTAAAATTGCCTCTTACTCATTGGATAAAGAGTCTTCCCTCAATCAAAAGATATAGATGGTCCACTTTTATTTAATAAAATCAAACTAAACTAGAAATCACCATGCAATCGATAAAAAGAACTTGAATCCTATAATTGTGCACTCATAGACTGTTAAACAGAGGAAATTTTATTCCACCTCTTTTGGGAATGCCCTTTTACAGTAAGATGCTGGGACTTTGTTTGCCCTAGTAGGGACACTTCCATAGGCATGTTGGATACCCTGCAGGATATGAAATCAAAGCTCAATGTACCGTTCTCCATGGAGATCTTGATACTTCCCACCTGGGCAAGTTGGATTACCAGAAACAACCTAATCTCCCAGCAGATCACCCCCTCTTTTCAAAGATGGAAAGATGTTTACTTTCAGGAACTGCAATGGCTGAGGCACAAAATGAAAAGGAAGCATGCCACCTTGTATAATTCTTGGCTAGACTGTCAATTATAATTTTCTTTCTCTGTTTTGTAATCTTCTTTCCCTTTTTTCTTCTTTTTCTTTCTCTTCCTTTTCCTTTCTTACTTTTCTTTTTCTTCTTCTTTATTTTTTCCTTTTCTTTTCTTTGTTCTGTTTTGGCTTATCTCAAGCATTGTAAGACATTTTATTTATTTATATTAAAAATTGCAGTGGGGCATTGCCCTATTGTGTATAGTCAAAAAATCGATAAAAAAGAAGATACAAGGGCTTCAAAATCTCCCCAAGCTTAACATTATAAGCCGACAAGATTCACCCCCCCTTATTGTCGCTACCCAGGATGCAGATGCAAGCATAGGGAAAGCAAATGATCATCACGAGAAGAAGCTCATTGGTCTCCTCTAAACTAGCAATGCACAGCTTGAGTACTCCCACAGTGTCCCAAAGTTTGCAATGACCCTCAAACTTGTGGCCAAGGTTGTCTTGGTGCTCTTGGCGATCCCATCCTCCATCTCCTTAATACGATCACCCAAAAGTTCACGTTGAATTTTTGAACTGTTAGTATGTACCTCAAGTTGGCGGACGCGATCCTTGATCGAGCGTGGATGAGGATCGGGGATGTAGTTGGGATCTCCAAGAAACTTCTTCCTTTGGGGCCGAATGGTGATGCGAGCTTTCACAATAAACTTCCCACGTGGCTTGGGCTTCTCCTACTGCGATTCCTCCAATGATTCACAAATAGTGCAGCCACGAAAACCACAACCAGCCATGGTGATTGGAGTGTCGTTGACAAAGTGGAGACGATCACCGGTGCTTACAAGTTTTACCGATTCAATAGGGATCCCAGCTGGTGTCTTGTTCGCTTCCTCGTCATCCCCAAAGGTCATCTCATTCGGTTCTTCCTCTGACGAAAAGTCGTCGCTCTCTATGTGGCGCGACCTCTCCTGTTACGAGCCACGTGGTGAATCGCGATCTTCGAGTTCACGGTCCTCTTCCTCCCGGGAAGAGGTTTGCTTCTCATCCCACTAACGTGCCATGGCTTCTCTGCACACAAATTTGACAAAAGTCTAGAGAGACTAGTTTTTGTTATTTGCGAGGAGAAGGGAGACATTGGAACCATATTTAAGAGGGTTAGGTCGCAAGATTTCACAAGATAAGGATGATTGAAAGAGATTAGGAAACAAATCAAACAAAATCAGGTAAAATCTGAACGGAATTGTGTTTTTCGTGCGGACAACGACGCAAGGTACAAGCACATGCGCCGTACCCTCGTGTCAGATTCAGGGCTCCGCAGACCCAAGAAAGGTTCGAACTCTGGGGCGTGTGCGAAGGACTCAACCTATCCAACCAACCAACCCGTCGTCCCACGGCCTAGCTCGATGAACAAGGAAGAAGATGGACTCGGCAGTTTACCCAGGTTCGGGCCACCTTGCGATGTAAGACCCTACTCCTGCTTTGGGGTGGATTTGCCTCACGAGGGGCTGAGGTTGAACAAGTACAAAGGATGAACAACCTCGCGAGGTCTGCTCTGGTGTGGGGATGAGTCGAGAGGTTCGGATCGGGGGTCCGCCCCCTCTATGGTGGTGGCTAACCTATATTTATAGTGGCCTCAGTCCTCTTCCCCCAAAATGTAGGCGGGAAGGGATCCCACAGTGGCCAATTTGAATGGGGACAAGTAGTACATCTTATCCTGACAAAAGGTGGTCTTCGCCTGCAAAGCTTCTGGTCGTGACACTGCAGTGGGCTCGGCGATGACATCAGTCCTGCCGTCCTGGTGGTCTTGGTCTCGTTGCACTGGAATGGAAACTTTTGCATGATTACTCGGAAACCCACGCCTGCGCTTGCCTCCTTAGCACCAAAGAGGAAACTGTCTTCTCTGCGCCCGCTGGCGCCCGTCTGGTCTTGGTCGTCATGGCTTGCGTCACCGCAACCTCATGAGGTTGGGCACCTGCATAGGAATCTCCGCTCCTCAGGAGCAGCCTGGGGAGGCCGCTCCCTCAGGAGGTCTTGGCGTTGTCCCCCTCGCGAGGGTCTTGTCTTGATAGTCTTGTAGATGAGCCGTACCAGGCCATCGAGGGAGCCACGCCATGGGCCGCAGGCATGCAAGTCTGGGTACCCTGGTTTCCAGAACGCCGACACCTCGCTTGCACCGCCGCCTTCTCCCTTCGGCTGGGTTTATAGAGCATTTGAAAGCCTAAGGTACGAGCGCGGGTGCTCACACCGTGGGTTGTACTCCCCTTTGGCACCTGTATATTTTTTTGCAGTCGAATAATAGGCTCTAGGTCCAGTACGAGCATCTCGTACCCTGGGTCGTACCTCGTTCGGCCTATGGTAACATGAGGTCTCATTTTTCGAGATGACGCATGGTACCACTGGGGGCGGTCGTATCCTCGCTCGTACTAGCTGTAAATAAATGTTTATCAAATCCTGGTCGTGATTTTACCTAGCTAGATAAAATGTAGGTTTCTATTTGGTAAGAAATTATTTTACGTATCAAAGATAACATAATTTTATTTGGTAAGTCAATGAAAGGTGGGACAATCAAGACAGTTAAAGGAAAACAAGTGGAAAAGAAAGACATAGGAGGAAAAATCAAAACGAAGAGGGGAAGGGGAACAATGTAAGGTTGGACGAAACACTCCGCGTGACAGTAAAATGAACACTATATATATTTCAATCAAGACAGTTAAAGGAAAACAAGTGGAAAAGAAAGACATATGAGGAAAAATCAAAACGAAGAGGGGAAGGGGAACAATGTAAGGTTGGACGAAACACTCCGCGTGACAGTAAAATGAACACTATATATATTTTTTGAGCTGGACACCAAAATTCCCATCAAAACGAGGCCTTACCACGGCAATTATCCAGGTCTAACCACCACCCGTGCACTCTTAACTGGAGCACAACGACTCGGTGCTGACATTCCATTTCTATACATGTTCCACGACCATGTGTGTGACAGGGGGATATCCCATGCCACACCGTTGGCCATGGCGTGGCATGGAGCACACGCACACGCTCCCTTTTTGACTTCTTTTTAACCCCAGCACACAACTAACAAAAACCCACAAATAAAATAGACCAAACACCGAAACAAAGAAAAACACCCCCCTTAATCATACCCCCTACACCGCAGCCTCACCCCCACCCGCTCACCGCCACGCGGATCCGCCGGGGCGTCGGCCCCAGCCGTCAGTGGGTGGCGCTGGTCGTCGGGCAGGTCGCGGCCCCCGGATCTTAATCAAATCGAATGGGAATTTTGACGTCCGCAAGGACGGAGTCTCGGCATTTTCCTCTTCCCCCCTCCCTCCTCCCTCTCTCTGCTGTTTCGCTTCGCTTTCTCTCTCCTTCCTCGCTTCGCTTCCTCTCCACACAGAGGCCGAATCCCGTCGCCCGCGCTTGGGGACAGGGGGGAAAGATCTTTTCTACGAACCGGTTCTCTTCACCGGCGCGGCGGCGGACTGTACCCTAGCCGGAGCGGAGCTGCTCCGGCGCGGCGGGGGCGGGGGTGGTAGTGGCGGCGAGCGCGTTGCCGGCGGACGAGGGTTCCTACGGGCCGCGCCGCGCCGCGCGATTTAGCGCGAGTCGTTCTTCGGATCGCTGGCGGGCCGGAGCTGCGTACTGGAGCTGGCTGGTGGCTTCGTGGCGGTGAGTGCGCTTGTTTGAGTATTTTATTTCGTTTGAGCAAGCTGCCTGCGGCCTCTGGCTTCCATTGCTCGAAGCCATAGAGTAACAATTCAGCGAGAACAAAGTTGCAGATGTAGTAGATAAATAATCTGACAGCATAAACACGTAGTACCGAAGATTTACAGCTGACAAGCAGAACGGGGTGAAATGTCGAAAATCAGCTTTCAGGGAGTTTATTTATCGAAGCAGCAACATTATGGAGCTTGCTGTGCAGTTAATCACCGAACTGGTCACCATCCCCTCTGAAGAGGTCCATACTTCAGTTGAGTTGCTCCAGCAGTTATATAGCCCAACATGATGACCAGTAACAAATCAGAGACATGAAAATATTGGGATCAGATGGTAATCTGTGTTGAAAACAAGCATTGCTTCATGTCCTTCGAATTGTCTGCACAATTGCAGCCATGTCTACCAGTGCTAGTTTTTTTTCCCTACTTTGTGGAAATAATTGATCCAGAAGTCAATTGAGTTAGGTACATAATGTAAATCATATGTGCATTGTATAACTCTCCAGATAAACTTTGCAATTGTGCATTCAACGAATAAGTGTTTAAATGTGTCAAGTTTTCACAGAATTGATATCTTGTGTCGCTACCGTCTGTTAGTCAGGCCTTCGTCACAGAATGCTTTTATTAGAAAAATTAACCACAAAAGGTTCCTGATTTTTTTTTCTTTTGAAACTGAAAAAGGTCCTGATCTTTAGAAGGCGTACTGGTCTACATCCTTGCATGTGTCCTGAAGTTGCAACCTCTGGTTGTTTACAGGGAATGCTGGCCTAATCCTGCTCAATTTTGGTGGATCTCGTGGGTATGCTGGTCTGAAAGGATGGTGAGTTGAGTGGTGACATAACCTTGGAGCGGTTTGCAGAGCTTGGAGCTCTCCGATTGCCCGCAAAGGATGGTTTCCTCGGGTCCCCCGAACCCAATGGGACCTGGGCAGCCAATGGGTGCTGCTTCTCTTCTCCGGACGAATTCCAGCCTGCTCAGCGGTGGCCAGCAGGGAATGGGTAGTGGCGGCATGCTTCAGTCACAGTCCCCATTCTCATCTCTTGTTTCCCCGCGCACACAGTTTAGTGGGAATGGCCTGCTTGGAGGGTCCTCGAATGCCTCCCCCCTGCTCAACAGGCAGTCCTTTGGAAACGGAGGGACTGTGCCGGGTCCAGGGCAAATGGCTAATGGCGGGCTTCCGATGAATACGCTTCAGCAAAGAGGGGGGCTTGATGGTGCTGGTGACTTGATTGGCATGGGTGGATCTGATCCTATGTCATCCTCCCAGGTTAGTTTGGGCAATCACCTAGGTTCAGATAACTTGCAGCAGCAGCAGAAGATGGATATGCAGGATTTGCAACAGCAGCAGCAGCACCACCAACAACTACCGATGTCTTACAATCAGCAGCAATTGCCAACGCAACCGCTGCAGCTGCATGCTACAGTGAAGATGGAGAATGGCGGCAGCATAGGTGGAGTCAAATTAGAACAGCAGATGGGACAGCTTGACCAAAATGGCCCAGCCCAGATGATGCGCAATGCTGGCAATGTAAAATTTGAGCCACATCAGTTGCAATCGTTGAGGGGTTTGGGTGCGGTGAAGATGGAGCAACCGAATTCAGATCCATCAGCATTCTTGCAGCAACAGCAGCAGCAGCAGCACCATTTGTTACAGCTCACGAAGCAGAACCCTCAAGCTGCTGCGGCTGCCCAACTGAACCTTTTGCAACAACAGCGTATCATGCATATGCAGCAGCAGCAACAACAACAGATTCTGAAGAACCTTCCTTTACAGAGAAATCAATTACAGCAGCAGCAGCAGCAGCAACAACAACATCAACATCAGCAGCAGCAGTTACTTCGTCAACAAAGTCTAAACATAAGAACTCCAGGAAAGCCGGCTTCCTATGAGCCAGGTACCTGTGCAAAGAGACTGACCCATTACATGTATCATCAACAAAACAGGCCACAGGTATGTTCTTTTTGTTTGTTTAAAAATGTGTAGTTTTATGCTCCAAGCAAAAGCCATGTTCTTACAACTTAGGGCATCTACTTATTCCTGTTGATGCAGGATAATAATATTGAGTACTGGAGAAACTTTGTCAATGAGTATTTCGCGCCAACTGCCAAAAAGAGGTGGTGTGTATCTCTCTACGGAACTGGTCGTCAAACTACTGGAGTTTTCCCTCAGGTTTACTATTGCTGTTCTCATCGAATCCGTACCTTTTCCCCCTTCCGATTCCATATATTTGATTTATGCAAGTAAACTCTTCTGTTAGTTAGTTGGAGGATTTGGAGTATCACATAGTATTTATAGTATACTTTTGCCTCTCAAATTATTATTTATAACTTCCCATATATGTTTGCACCTGCAGGATGTCTGGCACTGTGAAATATGCAATCGGAAGCCTGGCCGGGGCTTTGGTAAGCATCATTTTTATTTGTACATCTTCCTCACCTACTCGTGTTTCTAGTTTGATTTTATGTTGTCAACTTTACAGAGACAACAGTTGAGGTCTTACCGCGATTATGCCAAATCAAATATGCGAGTGGTACATTGGAAGAACTATTGTATATTGATATGCCACGTGAATCCAAAAATGCATCTGGTCAGATTGTTTTGGACTATACTAAAGCAATCCAGGAAAGTGTCTTTGAGCAATTGCGTGTCGTACGCGAGGGGCATCTAAGGATAATTTTTAATCCAGACCTCAAGGTATTGCAACTCAGTTTTATACTTTGTTTTTCTTGTCATTTATTCATCATTATGGTGGTTCTCTTATATTGTTGTTGAATAAGTGGTGGCTTTTGGACTAACATATTTCACCTGTACTTTTGCTTGTATTGAAGATTGCATCTTGGGAGTTCTGTGCTAGGCGTCATGAGGAACTTATCCCACGGAGGTCAATAATACCGCAGGTATTAAGACTTATTAGGTTGCATTTGGGATTGTGGTGGATTATGATAGTCCAGCTTATCCGACCAGCTTTTGTTTATTTTAGTGTTTGTTTGGTTCATTTTTGTCCACTTTCATGGCTGTTTTTCCACACCAGATTATAAAATAAGCAAAGCACAGCACGCACAGTTCAGCAATTGGAGACTAAGCCTTAATGTGGAGTTAGACATGGTTTCATTTACAGCCATGGATCTTGTCTGTATACTAGATTTGGTAACGAAGGTTTGATCTATGTTTGCACCTTGATGTTTAATGCAGGTTAGTCAGCTTGGCGCGGTTGTACAAAAGTACCAGGCTGCTGCTCAAACTCCAACGAGTTTAACAACTCAGGACATGCAGAATAATTGCAACTCGTAAGGAGATTGGCCCTGCTGTGCTGTGCATAATACTTTCCTTCTTACGTTCTTTTCTAGAGTCAAATTTACATATTCTCTTAATGTATAGCTTTAGATGTATTGGCCACCATGGCGAGTCGGGAGCCAATATATATACATGTGATACCTCATTCTAGCCATCCAAAGTTTTATGGCTATTGTAGTTGATTTGGTTTTAGCATATGGCCTTCTGTGACCAAACCATACCAACTGAGTTTACCATCCTAGACAAAGCATGGATGAAAATGTTAGGGTTCTGTGAAGCTGGTCTCTGGGACCTAAGGACTTACATTGTCAGAGAATCGTCCTTGTCGAGTGGAACATGTCTGGTTAGGTGGGCTTGAGTGAGCTTGCCCATTGCCTGGTTTGCCTTGCAAAAACATGAGTTGGTAATTCGCCCCAATCTCAGTACACTTTTTGAGTTGACCCGGCTGACGAGCGCTCATGATTCAAGAAGCAATTGTTTCAAAAGGGAGGGCAACTATTGCACACCTACATGTTATAACTAGGTGCGACAATCATCCAGATGGTCTCCAAGTCCAAATCATCTAATCCTTCCAAATGTCGCCCAGTTGTCCATGTCTCGAGCTTGCATAATATCATTAACACTAGATGGCTTCAGATGTGCCCTGCTGCACATATCTTAATTTTTTAATGTTGCTCATAGCTAGTCAGTTAATTGAGAATTTGAGGCTGGGGTAAATAAAGTATCTGCTTGCGGGGCTGTCCTGCAATTATGAGATCTTTCTGACTCTTTTGTTGCTTAACGCTGTGGCCGCATTGTTATCCTGCTAGGGGAGTATATGGTCTCATTGACATAAACTTCGATATATAATTTCATAGGAACTTTCTGTGAATGAGCTCTTGTGATTTATGAATAGGGCCTTAGCAAGCTGGCCTTCTGCCTCATTTTGCTATGAAAAAGGAAGTGAGCTTCAGGTTGTTTGCGTGCTTGCCATCTTTGTTTCATGCCAAGCGGCCAGTGAGCTAGGCCTGAGGAGCTCACTTGCCATGTACACATGTGCCTCATCTGGCTGCAAATGGGCATAAAAGGCAAAGGCAGGAATAAAATGGCTGATTATTATGATGATATTCCATATTAGATAATTTCTTCAGGTTAATATCTATCTTTAGGCTTATAAATAATTTCTGCCCTCTATGTTGTTATACCTCTACATAAAGAGGCGAGTTTTCTCACTTCATTTATCTAGGAAAACTTCCTTATTCTATGTAATGGAGGCATCATAGCATAGTTTTTCATTGACGTGAGGATGGTTACCTAGGGTTTAAACCATGACCACCACCACAGCTCAAGGATGGATTTTCATCTTCATGTGGACCCCAGTCCAACACATAACCAGAAAATCAGTGCATATGGTAGAAACATGATACTTCCTCTGTCCCATATTACTTGACGCTTAAACGGATGTATCTAGACGTATTTCAGTGCTAGATACATCCGTTTGAGCGTCAAGTAATATGGGACGGAGGGAGTATTAGGGATTATCATGATTACTTCCTATATTTGATATTTCTTTGGAGTTAGTTGCTATCTGCCATTATTCTCATTTTGAGCAGTCAACAAGTAAAACAAAGAATCCACGAAAAAGGGTAAGCCAAAGGGGAAATACCACGGTATCCATGCGGATGGGATCACATGATTGCAGAGACTGACACGTTGCCAGTTGGTTAGAGTATATGATGCATATTTCAGTTTAATTGATTTCCAATAATACAATACTGTCAGATGTACCTTTAATGCACTTGGCACATGTGCAATAGATGTATTTTTGAATTTCCTGCCACCAAACAATTAACACATGCTAAGATCACCCATTAATCTCAAATAAGTATCCACTATTCAAGTAAATTTTTATGGCTTATTCAGTTTTAAAACTTAATTTGTTTCACAGATCTTGGAATTTGTATTTTTGTAAATTTTTGAAGTGGAAGTTTTTATAGCTTTCCACAAATCTAAGAGATTCAAAAAGGATTATAGGTGTTTCAGTTACATAGTACATTTGTATGTTATGTAGTATTAAATCGATTTAGTCTTCCACAACTATATTTAATTCTGAAATTTGCTGATGTGTATGGTCGGATATTTGGATTTTTTCTCCCAAATTATATAATCTTTTGTTTCACAAAGTTCTATGTACTTACAATATTAAAAAAAAAAATACAAAACCACTTTATATTTTCACGTTTCACAGTTCCACCACATAAACTCAACTGTGACTCGATCAGTTTTATACTCAGGATTATCTTCAATATAGAATGATTATCACTTGAATGCCAACAGAATTATATAGTAACAGACCCTCACCCAATTCGATGTCAAATTCTATGTTTCTGACCGTTACTAGTGCAAGCAATAAGACCGACATTTTTAGCCACACTAAATTTTAACTCACTCGGCATTATCATTAATACTAATAATTAAAAGATGAGAAAGAGGGATTGGGTATTTATATCCTATACATGTCACTTGTATTAAGTTATGTAGTTCTGCAGTATTTACTCAAAACAGAAAAGATCCAATCCCTAGACATGCAGGGCCGTCCAGATATCGTGGTCGCGTCCGTAATGTGCCAGGTGATTTCTCTAAACCAAAGTTCTTATTCTATACCCCCCCTAGCCCTTGCAATGCAGCTGCCTCAATGGCACTGGTATGCTGCCTGGGGCCAGGGTCCACAAGGCCACATCACAAGCCTAAAAGTTTGACCCCCTCCTACACGTCAGCTGCCAGCATCTTGAAACCTTGGTAGGAAAATAATTAGCAAGACATTCCATACAAGGTCCTGCGCAGAAGATAGTGATCCCTGACTAAGTATAGTGAGTAGTTGATCTGCAACGTTTGTGTGGAAGACATGTTTATTTCATACCTAAAAAAAGAATTCTTTTGACTAGGTGTGACCAATAAGGACGTTACCATTTGAGCATTCTAAATATGGCGTTTAGTCTGAGTCGATCTATCATGTTAGAAGCAGTATGTCATTGTACAGTAGACAGGTCATAGTCATGAGTACATATATTTGAAATCAACATATTGTTTGTCATGTATTCGGCCCCCCCCCCCCCCCCCCCCCCCCCCCCCCCCCCCCCCCCCCCCCCCCCCCCCCCCCCCCCCCCCCCCCCCCCCCCCCCCCCCCCCCCCCCCCCCCCCCCCCCCCCCCCCCCCCCCCCCCCCCCCCCCCCCCCCCCCCCCCCCCCCCCCCCCCCCCCCCCCCCCCCCCCCCCCCCCCCCCCCCCCCCCCCCCCCCCCCCCCCCCCCCCCCCCCCCCCCCCCCCCCCCCCCCCCCCCCCCCCCCCCCCCCCCCCCCCCCCCCCCCCCCCCCCCCCCCCCCCCCCCCCCCCCCCCCCCCCCCCCCCCCCCCCCCCCCCCCCCCCCCCCCCCCCCCCCCCCCCCCCCCCCCCCCCCCCCCCCCCCCCCCCCCCCCCCCCCCCCCCCCCCCCCCCCCCCCCCCCCCCCCCCCCCCCCCCCCCCCCCCCCCCCCCCCCCCCCCCCCCCCCCCCCCCCCCCCCCCCCCCCCCCCCCCCCCCCCCCCCCCCCCCCCCCCCCCCCCCCCCCCCCCCCCCCCCCCCCCCCCCCCCCCCCCCCCCCCCCCCCCCCCCCCCCCCCCCCCCCCCCCCCCCCCCCCCCCCCCCCCCCCCCCCCCCCCCCCCCCCCCCCCCCCCCCCCCCCCCCCCCCCCCCCCCCCCCCCCCCCCCCCCCCCCCCCCCCCCCCCCCCCCCCCCCCCCCCCCCCCCCCCCCCCCCCCCCCCCCCCCCCCCCCCCCCCCCCCCCCCCCCCCCCCCCCCCCCCCCCCCCCCCCCCCCCCCCCCCCCCCCCCCCCCCCCCCCCCCCCCCCCCCCCCCCCCCCCCCCCCCCCCCCCCCCCCCCCCCCCCCCCCCCCCCCCCCCCCCCCCCCCCCCCCCCCCCCCCCCCCCCCCCCCCCCCCCCCCCCCCCCCCCCCCCCCCCCCCCCCCCCCCCCCCCCCCCCCCCCCCCCCCCCCCCCCCCCCCCCCCCCCCCCCCCCCCCCCCCCCCCCCCCCCCCCCCCCCCCCCCCCCCCCCCCCCCCCCCCCCCCCCCCCCCCCCCCCCCCCCCCCCCCCCCCCCCCCCCCCCCCCCCCCCCCCCCCCCCCCCCCCCCCCCCCCCCCCCCCCCCCCCCCCCCCCCCCCCCCCCCCCCCCCCCCCCCCCCCCCCCCCCCCCCCCCCCCCCCCCCCCCCCCCCCCCCCCCCCCCCCCCCCCCCCCCCCCCCCCCCCCCCCCCCCCCCCCCCCCCCCCCCCCCCCACTATCGGTTGGCAACAGCCGACCATATATTGATGTTCAAGAAACATCAAAGGTTCATAAACATATAGAAGCCTGATATGAACAATGGGTGCTTTGTGTTGAACTTCTTTGCTTTGACTTCAAGAACATTATGTTTTGCTTCCCTTTTAATAACTCTCTCTCTCTCTCTCTCTCTCTCTCTCTCTGCAAGAACTTATTATAGTTAACAAGTATTGATAGTTAACAGTGTATGCTGTTTCAGGGTTGCATGTTATTCACAGCGTTCTTACTTTGCGTGCTGACTGTTTTTTAGTAACTATTACCATTCACCAACTCAATGTTTCTTTTAGTAAATAATATTTTTTAGTCCATGCAATCCGTACTTATGTGTTAATCCTGTTTCATTAGGTTTGTTGCATGTGCCCGCCAACTGGCTAAAGCTCTGGAGGTGCCTTTGGTAAATGATTTAGGATACACAAAACGATATGTCCGCTGCCTTCAGGTATACTATGGTCTGATACCTCCGTCCGGAAATACTTGTCGGAGAAATGGATGTATCTAGACATATTTTAGTTCTAGATACATCCATTTTTATCCATTTCTCTGACAAGTACTTTCGGACGGAGGGAGTAGTTTCCATCCACCTGTTATAATTTCTAAGCTCCCATCATTGTTAGAATTTTTGCGATTGTTTAGGTTTTGTAGGTATGATTTAAGTTGATTTTTGTTTCTACTAATTTCATGTGATTCATTGATATTCCCAGATTGCAGAGGTGGTAAACTGTATGAAAGATTTGATTGACCACAGCAAGCAGACTGGATCTGGACCAATCGGTATGACATTTTAATCTTTCCCTTGTGGGGATGGCTAGGAACTTGGTTTCTGTGAATTTTCTCTAATTCTGGGTCACAAAGAACAGTAGCCTGTTGGGGTGCTATTTGCTGTTTTATGTGATTTGGTTATCTGTAACACCCACAGTTATTTCTATTTCAGATAGCCTGCATAAATTTCCTCGGAGGACTCCATCAGGGATCAACCCTCTTCAACCACAGCAGCAACAACCTGAAGAACAGCAATCTGTTCCGCAGAGTTCAAACCAGAGTGGCCAAAATTCTGCCCCTATGGCTGGTGCGCAGGCTTCTGCCTCTGCCAATGCAGATGTGACATCAAATAATTCTCTCAGTTGTGCACCCTCTACATCTGCACCCTCACCAACTGTTATGGGGATCCTGCAAGGTTCAATTGATACTAGCCAAGATCATCTAATGAGCAGTGCAAATGGTCAGTATAACAGTGGGAATAATGGTGCAATTCCCAAGGTGAACTCCGCAAGTTCATTACAGTCAAATCCTTCTACCTCTTTCCCTTCCCAGGTACCTATATCATCCAATAACAACATGATGCCTGCCCTTCAGAATACAAACCAACTCAGTTCCCCAGCAGTATCATCAAACTTGCCGCCAATGCAGCCTCCTGCAACTCGATCTCAGGAGCCTGAGCAAAGTGATGCCCAAAGCTCGGTTGAGAGAATCTTGCAAGAGATGATGTCATCACAAATGAATGGTGTTGGCCATGCAGGGAATGACATGAAGAGACCAAACGGATTTACCCCTGGTATTAATGGGGTTAACTGCTTAGTTGGTAATGCTGTCACAAATCACTCTGGAGTCGGAGGAATGGGGTTGGGGGCCATGGGTGGGTTCGGTTCAAATCCTACAGCTAATGGGTTGAGAATGGCAGTGACGAACAATGCAATGGCAATGAACGGGAGGATGGGAATGCATCACAGTGCACATGACCTATCACAGTTGGGCCACCAGCAGCAGCAACAACAGCAGCAGCAGCAGCATGACATAGGAAATCAGCTGTTGGGTGGACTTAGAGCAGGAAATAGCTTCAATAATCTTCAGTATGATTGGAAACCCTCTCAATAGCGTGGCTGGAAACACTCGAAGTTCAATATGATGATGACGCAGCTGTTCTCACTGGGCTCATCGCTTATGGACCATCAGCGTCAGCGCCATAGACCCCCCTTGGGCCAGAAGCATATGGGGCTTTGCTCTAATGGTGCCATAGAAAGGAATCATAAGCAATGGCAAGCACTGAGCTGGTCACTGTTATGGTGCATCAGTTTGTTTAGCTGGTTCGCTATGTATTATGCAACTATGACACTGAGCTACCTGCCTTGGTTATCTTACCGAAAGATAAGAGGGTTAGAATCTGCCTGCACGGGCAGCCGTCGGTACTGGTGTATGGTGTTATTTCTCACCCAGAAAAGAAGTTTTTCCTCTCTTTTTTCTCTCTTGACGGATGACATCCAATCTGTAACTTATCGTCGCCCCTTGCTGTAGCAATCATATGTGCTTATATCTCTCTTTGCTTGAGAATTTTCCCTTTGTAGCCTTACTATACTCTCTGTAAGTTGCCATATTGACTGACTAGTGAAAAAGTATCAGCAATGTTTGGGAGATCTCACTGACAGAATGTGCTTTCTTCTATACCCAAGCATCTCAACCAACTACTCCCTCTGCCCTACTCCCTTCATTCTACAATGTAGTGCTCCATTTCACAATGTAGTGCGCCAGCGATACGAATTCAATGGTATAATTTTTACTTGCGCCGTAGTCGGCCTCGTTGGTTAAATTTATGGTTAAATTTAGATCTTTGGAAATGAGGACGCATTATATTATGGAATGGAGGGAGTATAATATAAGAGCGTTTTTCACTTATATTACCGGACGAAGGTAGTACTAGCTGTGCTGTGCAGGTGCGAGGCATGGTCGAGAGCAATTTAACAAAATGTGCAGTCGATCTCAAGGAAAAAAAAAGTGCACGGTACTGGAACGCCATTGTCACGTGGAAAACAAAAGTAGAAACTATCTTGCACTTGAGATAGATCCCGATGCTAATCCAGTGGCTAAGCTGGATCGATTGAGACTTAGAAAGGTCTCAGCCTTACCAACCGTTGGCAATTTCTAACGTACAGGTTCTTTTAAGGGCGACGCTACGCGTCCATCAGCTGACCGATATTTAGATTTTATCTGTCGCCTCGACGGTCGTTGGATGCCCGAACTGATAGCCGTCCGATCTAGTGTCCACGCCCCGCATGCCCACTCGTTATTTCCGCAACAAACGCTCTGTTGCGGAAACAACACTATTGCCCCCGGCTCCGACAGAGTTGCACCCCGCGCGCCGCCGCCGCCAACCCACCGTAAAATCAGCCCGCCGCCGGAGTGCAGGAACTAAATTGAAATTTCTGCAACACTATGGCGCACCATATCGCGCCTCAGATGGTTGGATCTGACACAAATTGAGCTCGCCGAGGGGCCCTGCTTCGAGAACAGCCGCGGCCTCTACTCTAGCATGACGGCGACGAGCTCCCACACTGGGCACTTCTTGGACGATTTCTGCAACTGAAGCTATGTTTCTGAAACATGCGTCGTGTTACAATGCTTGGCTTCGTACGCTCTAACATCGTGTGCTCCTCCAACGCTTTCTGCAACCGGGGTTATGTTTCTGAAGCAAGACCCATGTTGCAGAAAAAAAATCTTCGCTGCTGAACAATTTTTTTTTTCTGAAACAAGACCTGTGTTGCAGAAACTTTCTAAAACTAGACCCTGTTGCTGAAAAAAAAACTTCACCACCGAATCGTTTTTTATTTCCGAAACAAGATCTTTGTTGCAGAAACCGCCGATCTCTGATTCGTACCTATTTGAGTCGTTGCCGGCCACCGCCGATCCCGAGCAAGTCGTCGTCGCCATCGCGGTGGATAAGTCCTGGTGGCCCAACGCCTTGCGCCGCCGCGCCCGTCCGCCGGCTCCCAAATCCAGTCGCTCTCCCTCTAATCCAGACGAGCCCCGAAACCCCCCTACTGTTACCCAGTTGCAGTAATGACTTTCTTGAAACAACAGGCGAGTTGCAGGAAAACAGACGTGGCTGCCAGACGAGCCCCGAAACCCCCCTACTGTTACCTAGTTGCAGGAATGACGGTCTTGAAACAATAGGTGTGTTGCAGGAAAAACAGACGCGGCTTCGGCGGACGCGGGGATCAACACACGATCGAACGACCACGGAGCCGGCGGACGGGCGCCCGCGATCGGCCGGTAGAAGGTAAGCTTTTTCCTTTCTTTAAACTTGTGGCACACCTTATTAAAACTTAAATAATAGTTACATCTTTAACCAGCTCGACTAAGGGAAAACCAGGAGGTTCATCACCCCAAGAAATAACAACTTGAGAATCAAAAGACTTTCTTGCTAAAGAGTGTGCCATCGTATTTGCCTCTCTCGGGTAGTGAACAAAAAAGTGATCCAATCCTCTGTGCTATATGGAAGCAATAAGGATAGCTGTATATGGACTGAGTATTTCAGCTACCCCATTGCAAACATTATTAAGCTCTAGGCAATCTAATAAAAAACAACTTGTGAGCATCCCGGTTCGTTCGCAAGTATCATTCAGTTTTTCATTGCTAACCCCTCCGTTGAAGGAGCATCGAGCACATGTCAAATGTTGAACTTGAATGCTGGACTAGCGTGCGAATATTTGGAATGTATATTATGGTCTCGGTTAACCGCATGAACCACTGTAACAAGATAGTTGGTTATATGTCAGACAACAGAGTATGAGAGTGAGCTAGTCAGTAGCCGAGTTTTCTAGTGTTGAAATGAGCTGTGCCAATGTGTTGTGTTTGCACCAACAGTGTTTACAAGTGGGTTTGCACCAACTGTGTTTACAAGTGGGGTCGCATCAACAGTGTTTACAAGTACTTAACCAACATTACCTACCCTATGTACATGCCGCCGCACCAAGAGTTGTCAAACAAGTATTTCATCAAACATACTTTGCTCATATGATAAACAATGGCAACTTATGTCTCACCATGCCATATTACATTAAAAAAACTCGTGAGGATGCATCTGTATCGACAACACTTAGAGGGGACTCGCATGATTCACGGACACACAAAAGTAGTAGTAGTTCCCATAGAGAGCTTCAAATAGAGTACTATGGGCTAGATTTTCTACCTAGATAAGCTTGACAAGAACAGTACGCCTCACAAACGAAGGCGTAGCTTTGACCTTGTCGTGCTTCAGCACACCATGGACAACACGCCTCACAACAGCGTGGCTGGAGTACACTTCATCTTCAGCATAAGTTCAAATGCCTTCCAGGATCAAACAACCAAAGAACTTTGTTTTCCAAGTGCGTATAATCAGGTCATCCATCTCATAGGGAGTGACATGTACAACTACACAATCCTTGTCTGTATGAGGGCTCTAATTGAAACACAAACGGATTCTAAATTACTTTCCAATATAAAAAACACAAGTTATTAAACCACTATGTAGATTCAAAAGTATGCATGGCAGGGAAGGTAGTATGACATTGGAGCTAATAAATCTTGCATTATTTATCACCACATAGTATGCATAGTGTAAAACCCCCTGAATATAGATAAGAAAACCACAATCAAGATCGCCAAAGAAAACAAATCACCTTGGGCAACTCACCGGGGGGGGGGCCCCCCCCCCCCCGGGGGGGGGGGGACATCCTCAAAGGGGCCCATCTTGCCGAGGGAAAACTGCTCCTCCACGGCCACGGGGGCTATCACCTCAAACGTGGCATTGAGCATCTCAGTAGTGGAGCGTATCTGGGGTCTGCTCGGTGGTGGCCTTCCTCTTCTTGGAGCTCTCTGTCTCGGGGGGATCAGCCTCTTGCACCTGCTCCAACATCGATAGATCTTTGCCCGGTTCTTCAAGGTCCATCAAGAAACTGACAAATAGAAGACTGCCGGGGGGATGACCCCCGGGTAGGCTTGGGAGTCCAAGACGATTTTCAAAACATTGGGGCGACCAACGCCCCTCAGTCTGGCTGGCCCTCCAGCCGGCTCCCCCGCTGCGGGCCGGCTGGGCACGACGCCATGCTCGGGCCGGCTGGGCACGGTGCCACGCTCTGGGCCGGCTGGCCGCAGCCGGCGGCCGACAGGGTCATCGCTTGTCCAATCCCGCCGTACGACAAGGCCTCTCCCACGTCGTGGAGAGCGTGGCTACAGTGCAAACAGTGCCGCTGACCGGAGCGACCGACGTCAGCGCGACGCGGCACTGTGGCAGCATAGTGCCAACCACTCCGTGACACGGAGGACGGCTGACTACTGTGACGAGCAGCCGGTGGGCCCCACAGAAGGCCAGATACGCTGGCAACCAGGCCCCGCCCTCATTTCTTTACGATTTGTAACCTGGGAGGTCAGGCTATAAGACCTCCCAGGAGCCCCCCGGAGAGGGGGTCGGCTCATTCCACACATGCACACACACACACACACACACACACACACACACACACACACACACACACACACACACACACACACATATCCGAGGCAAGGAGGAGAGCTAGCTCCTTCTCCCTCCTCCACCCGAACAGCTCGAGGAGTGCCATTGTAACCTTGTGATCCTCATAGTTGATCTGGTAGGACTGGGGGTGTTACCTCCCGCGGAGGGCCCCGAACCTGGGTACGTCGTGTGTCTCGCACTGCTCGTGCCGAATCTTGCAACCGGAACCACCGACGCTCTCTGGCCCCAACCACCTTCGATAAGCCATCCCATGGCATCCTCCGTGAGAACACAACGACAAAGACAACTGGAAGGAAAACACAATCATAATGACAATGAAACAAAAAGGGGAGTGATGATCGGTTACTACTTTGCAAAAGAAAAGTATTGGAAAGAAAATATACCAACATCACGGATTCTCTCACCTTTCCTTCGTTGGGAGAGAAGAACAATGGCAGAACCGAGTGGTGGTTTTCTTGAAGAAGATGAGGGAGAAGCGGATTCAACGAAGATTGAAATGATGGTTGCTTCTTCCATCCAACTTACTGCGGGGAGGTGGGGTTTTGTGATATGATGACTCATTACTGTCGTGCTACGACTGGGGTGACTCTCCGCCCGCATACCGCCTTCTAATTTGGTGGATGCCATGCGGGCCCGCACGCTGGATGGCTCGCATGTCGGTGAATCAAAGTAAAATGACATTCAGTAGCATGAGCCGTTTCGATGACCTAGGAGGAGCCAGAAGCAGTAGAGTGTTTCCACTGTGCTAGTAATTATTTTTCTGGGCCCAAGAAAAAGAGCGCATCCATCTTATACAAAAGCCCATATTTACTTGGAGAGAGGCGCCCTCACACCCCCACCGCCCCAAAAAACCTGCTGCTCTTCTTCCTCCTCACTCTCACTTCATGTTAGCTCGCTCGACTCGTCTCCCCCTCCGTATGTGTCCCCAAATTCCTCACCTCACTCCTACAGAAAACCCCCAACACCTTTTCTTCCTCACTCCTACAGAAAATCATAGCTTCCCTTCTTGCTCACTCGCACTGCAACTAGGCTCTTGATTCGCTACCCTGCTCAAATCTATGAGCTCGATGCGGCTTCAGCAAGGGAAATGGAGTCGGCTGGCGCCAGCGCCAAGAAGATGAGGCTCACGCAAGTGGCGACGCCAGTTGTAGATCCTGCACCAGGCAGCGTGGAGAGAAGCGGCGAGGGTCCGCCCCTGGATCTGAGGTACCCCAATAATCTCGGTCGGACTGCATCAACGACCTCCCAGACGCCATCCTTGGTGAGATCATATCCCTTCTCCCCACCAAGGATGGCGGCCGCACCCAAGTCCTCGCATCTTTACTATCGTGACCTATCTTTGGTTGATGATTTTGAACTCCCCGAAGCCATCATTTCCTCCCACGAGGGCTCTGTTCAGCCCATCTGCATCCCAGCATGCTACCAGTACATACCCTGCATGGTGGACGCCTGGCTGATGTCCTGTGAATTCGATAAACTCTAGCTTCTTGAGTTCTACCACTCCTACGAAGACCACATACCACCAACCGAACACCATGTATCTGAGCCCTCGCCACGGATATCCATCTCGCGGTTTTCCTCCTCTCTTCACACTGCCACCTTAGCCCTGTGCCAACTAGCAGACAATCTGGTACAAATGCCTCGAATCCCACTGCTCAAAAAACTTTCACTTGTGAAGGTTCATGTGTCGGAGGCCTCATTGCACATCATCATCCCCTCCAGTTGGCCTACCCTGGAGTGCTTTCTGCTTGTTTTCAGAATAGAAACCGGTTATCTTCGAATAAAGTCGCCTAACCTTGTAAGCATTGGAATTTGTTTTGACGGTGTGGAGCTCATCTTCGAAGATGCCCCTTCACTTCAAAAGTTGCTCCATGATTTTTGTTACTCGCCATCGCAAATAAATGTTGTCTCTGCGCCTAAACTGGAGACCTTGACTGTATTTTCTAATATGTTTGATGATTTCAATATCATATTTGGCTCCACAGTTATTCAGATACTGTATATTATCATTGACACTTTTGTATCATAAGCTGCATTCATTTGGGCACATAAGTTTTATTGTTGGGGAATGCAGTATTTCAATTTTTTTACCTACGATCACGCAAGATCTATCTAGGAGATGCATAGCAACGAGCGGGGAGAGTGTGTCCATGTACCCTCGTAGACTGAAAGCGGAAGCGTTTAGTAATGCGGTTGATGTAGTCGAACGTCTTCGTGATCCAACCGATCCAAGTACCGAACGTACGGCACCTCCGCGTTCAGCACACGTTCAGCTCAATGACGTCCCTCGATCTCTTGATCCAGTTGAGGACGAGGGAGAGTTCCGTCAGCACAACGGCGTGGTGACGGTGATGATGAAGTTACCGGCGCAGGGCTTCGCCTAAGCACTACGATGATATGACCGAGGTGTGTAACTGTGGAGGGGGGCACCGCACACGGTTAAGAGAAACTTGTATGTCCTAGGGTGCCCCCCTGCCCCCGTATATAAAGGAGGGGAGGGGGAGGCCGGCCAGCCCTGTAGGGCGCGCCAGGAGAGGGGAGTCCTACTAGGACTCCAAGTCCTAGTAGGATTCCACCTGGAGGAAAGGGGGAAGAAGGAAGGGAGAGGGAAAGGGAAGGAAAGGGGGGCGCCCCCCCCCCCCCCCCCCCCCCCCCCCCCCCCCCCCCCCCCCCCCCCCCCCCCCCCCCCCCCCCCCCCCCCCCCCCCCCCCCCCCCCCCCCCCCCCCCCCCCCCCCCCCCCCCCCCCCCCCCCCCCCCCCCCCCCCCCCCCCCCCCCCCCCCCCCCCCCCCCCCCCCCCCCCCCCCCCCCCCCCCCCCCCCCCCCCCCCCCCCCCCCCCCCCCCCCCCCCCCCCCCCCCCCCCCCCCCCCCCCCCCCCCCCCCCCCCGTATCATCATACCTAGTTCAATCTCGTTACCGGCAAGTCTCTTTACTCGTTCTGTAATGCATCATCCCGTAACTAACTCATTAGTCACATTGCTTGCAAGGCTTGTAGTGATGAGCATTACCGAGAGGGCCCAGAGATACCTCTCCGATACACGGAGTGACAAATCCTAATCTTGATCTATGCCAACCCAACAAACACCTTCAGAGACACATGTAGAGCATCTTTATAATCACCCAGTTATGTTGTGATGTTTGATAGCACACAAGGTGTTCCTCCGGTATTCGGGAGTTGCATAATCTCATAGTCAGAGGAACATGTATAAGTCATGAAGAAAGCAATAGCAATAAAACTAAACGATCATTATGCTAAGCTAACGGATGGGTCTTGTCCATCACATCATTCTCTAATGATGTGACCCCGTTCATCAAATGACAACGTACACATGTCTATGGCTAGGAAACTTAACCATCTTTGATTAACGAGCTAGTCAAGTAGAGGCCTACTAGGGACACATTGTTTGTCTATGTATTCACACATGTACTAAGTTTCCGGTTAATACAATTCTAGCATGAGTAATAAACATTTATCATGATATAAGGAAATATAAATAACAACTTTATTATTGACTCTAGGGCATATTTCCTTCAGTCTCCCACTTGCACTAGAGTCAATAATCTAGATTACATAGTAATGATTCTAACACCCATGGAGTCTTGGTGCTGATCATGTTTGCTCGTGGAAGAGGCTCAGTCAACGGGTCTACAACATTCAGATCCGTATGTATTTTGCAAACTTCTATGTCTCCCTCCTTGACTAGATCGCGGATGGAATTGAAGCGTCTCTTGATGTGATTGGTTCTCTTGTGAAATCTGGATTCCTTTGCCAAGGCAATTGCTCCAGTATTGTCACAAAAGATTTTCATTGGACCCGATGCACTAGGTATTACACCTAGATCGGATATGAACTCCTTCATCCAGACTCCTTCATTTGCTGCTTCCGAAGCAGCTATGTACTCGCTTCACACGTAGATCCCGCCACGACGCTCTGCTTGGAACTGTACCAACTGACAGCTCCACCATTCAATATAAATACGTATCCGGTTTACGACTTAGAGTCATCCGGATCAGAGTCAAATTTTGCATCGACGTAACCATTTACGACGAGCTCTTTGTCTCCTCCATAAACGAGAAACATATCCTTAGTCCTTTTCAGGTATTTCAGGATGTTCTTGACCGCTGTCCAGTGAGCCACTCCTGGATTCCTTTGGTACCTCCCTACTATACTTATAGAAAGGCACACGTCAGGTCTGGTACACAGCATTGCATACATGATAGAACCTATGGCCGAGGCATAGGGAATGACTTTCATTTTCTCTCTATCTTCTGCAGTGGTCGGGCATTGAGTCTCACTCAACTTCACACCTTGTAACACAGGCAAGAACCCTTTCTTTGACTGATCCATTTTGAACTTCTTCAAAATTTTATCAAGGTATGTGCTTTGTGAAAGTCCAATTAAGCGTCTTGATCCATCTCTATAGATCTTGATGCCCAATATGTAAGCAGCTTCACCGAGGTCTTTCATTGAAAAATTCTTATTCAAGTATCCTTTTATGCTATTCAGAAATTCTGTATCATTTCCAATCAACAATATG
>JAAAWM010010601.1:2500-45647 GCA_036873465.1 Thinopyrum obtusiflorum
GGGGGGGGGGGGGGGGGGGGGGGGGGGGGGGGGGGGGGGGGGGGGGGGGGGGGGGGGGGGGGGGGGGGGGGGGGGGGGGGGGGGGGGGGACCGCCCTCAGGGCAACGCCGGTCTTCCTCCTCTGCCTCCACCACCAAGAAGGAACGACGACCACCATCAGGACGAGGGGGTTGGGGGCTTCCAAGAGCCGCGTGCGATCGCCTGCATCCTGGGCGGAGCTCAAGCCTCAGCCTCTCAACGCATCTTCAAGCAGTTTGCTCGCGGGGTGAACGCAGTCCTCCCCAGGCTCGAGGCTACGCGCCCGCTCAGGTGGTCCAAGTGCGCCATCACCTTCAGTTCGACGGATCAGCTCAAGTGCGCCGCAACCGCTGGCGCTCTCCCGATGCTTTGTTCACCCGTCATCAGCAACGTACAAGTCACCAAGACCCTCATCGACAGCGGCGCAGGGCTTAATGTCCTGTCCGTCGAGATGTTCGATAGCCTCCAAGTGCCATACGATTAGCTTCAGCCTACCAAGCCCTTCTCAGGAGTGACTGACGGCTCCACCACGCCGATAGGACAGGCCCGCCTTCCTGTCACCTTCGGAGAACGCAACAACTACCGCACCGAGCTCATCGACTTCGACGTCGCCCACATTCGCCTACCATACAATGCCATCCTCGGGTACCCAGCACTGGCCAAGTTCATGGCAGTGACTCATCACGGCTACAACGTCCTCAAGATGCCGGGAAGCGGCGGAATCATCACGGGGGGGTTGCATGGGACAAATAGACCCGCTGCGGGCGGTAACCGAGCAGGAGATAGCCGTCGGCAGGTTAAGCATGAAGAGCAGATCGACTTGGATAAATGCAGGAAGATACATGCCACTGGGTCTGGCCCAAGCGGCTTGGGGATGATGCAGCCCGAGGGGCGCCCCCAGCAAGGTAAGCTAAAGACTTAAGCAAAAAGGGATACATGCCACAGGGACGGACCCGTGTGGCCTGGGAATAATGCAGCCCGAGGGGCGCTCCCAGCTTAAACGAACTTGGAAGATGTCACCTGGTTCTGTAGACGAAGTAGAGTTGGTGCAGCTGAAGCCACGCGTTGAAGGAATGGCTCCTCATGAGCCACCGGGACCCTGAGCCTCGGGAGGCTCTGGGGGCTTAGGAGGTTCCCTGAAGACCATCTCCATCTCCTCCAGAATGGCGTGGATCCTGGCCTCCTGAGCCGCCAGGACTTGCCGCACGTTGCGCTGATAGGCCGACGCCACGCTCGGCAAGCCGAAGGGCATGCGAACGTAGCTGTGTGGTGGGCCCTCATAGCGGCCCACACGTGATGGCCAGAAGCGTTCCTGAGATGCGGCCCTGTTGAGCCCTGGGACGTCGACGCAGACACGCAGCCCGGCATCCTCGCCTGGATGGGGAGCTGCGCCTTGTGAGCGGCTGTGACCGCGCATGGCTCTCCCAACCTATATAGTTCAGTTGCAAGTTCGATCGTAGTCTCTATATCTCATGTAGAGACTTTTGTATCAGTCGCAGTAAGAAATTCTAGAGTTACTTCCAGTGTTTCTTTTCTTTGAGCTGATTACAAAGATTCCACAATCTTGTCGAGTTGCACTACCCTCCCACTCACTCTTTTATAGAAAACATTTTCTTCAAAACTTCCGCACTCTGTGGCAACACTTTGCCTTGGCGTAGTGATAGAGGAATACCCAACTATTGGGATAACCTACAAAGTAGCACTTAGGGGGGGGGGGGGGGGGGGGGGGGGGGGGGGGGGGGGGGGGGGGGGGGGGGGGGGGGGGGGGGGGGGGGGGGGGGGGGGGGGGGGGGGGGGGGGGGGGGGGGGGGGGGGGGGGGGGGGGGGGGGGGGGGGGGGGGGGGGGGGGGGGGGGGGGGGGGGGGGGGGGGGGGGGGGGGGGGGGGGGGGGGGGGGGGGGGGGGGGGGGGGGGGGGGGGGGGGGGGGGGGGGGGGGGGGGGGGGGGGGGGGGGGGGGGGGGGGGGGGGGGGGGGGGGGGGGGGGGGGGGGGGGGGGGGGGGGGGGGGGGGGGGGGGGGGGGGGGGGGGGGGGGGGGGGGGGGGGGGGGGGGGGGGGGGGGGGGGGGGGGGGGGGGGGGGGGGGGGGGGGGGGGGGGGGGGGGGGGGGGGGGGGGGGGGGGGGGGGGGGGGGGGGGGGGGGGGGGGGGGGGGGGGGGGGGGGGGGGGGGGGGGGGGGGGGGGGGGGGGGGGGGGGGGGGGGGGGGGGGGGGGGGGGGGGGGGGGGGGGGGGGGGGGGGGGGGGGGGGGGGGGGGGGGGGGGGGGGGGGGGGGGGGGGGGGGGGGGGGGGGGGGGGGGGGGGGGGGGGGGGGGGGGGGGGGGGGGGGGGGGGGGGGGGGGGGGGGGGGGGGGGGGGGGGGGGGGGGGGGGGGGGGGGGGGGGGGGGGGGGGGGGGGGGGGGGGGGGGGGGGGGGGGGGGGGGGGGGGGGGGGGGGGGGGGGGGGGGGGGGGGGGGGGGGGGGGGGGGGGGGGGGGGGGGGGGGGGGGGGGGGGGGGGGGGGGGGGGGGGGGGGGGGGGGGGGGGGGGGGGGGGGGGGGGGGGGGGGGGGGGGGGGGGGGGGGGGGGGGGGGGGGGGGGGGGGGGGGGGGGGGGGGGGGGGGGGGGGGGGGGGGGGGGGGGGGGGGGGGGGGGGGGGGGGGGGGGGGGGGGGGGGGGGGGGGGGGGGGGGGGGGGGGGGGGGGGGGGGGGGGGGGGGGGGGGGGGGGGGGGGGGGGGGGGGGGGGGGGGGGGGGGGGGGGGGGGGGGGGGGGGGGGGGGGGGGGGGGGGGGGGGGGGGGGGGGGGGGGGGGGGGGGGGGGGGGGGGGGGGGGGGGGGGGGGGGGGGGGGGGGGGGGGGGGGGGGGGGGGGGGGGGGGGGGGGGGGGGGGGGGGGGGGGGGGGGGGGGGGGGGGGGGGGGGGGGGGGGGGGGGGGGGGGGGGGGGGGGGGGGGGGGGGGGGGGGGGGGGGGGGGGGGGGGGGGGGGGGGGGGGGGGGGGGGGGGGGGGGGGGGGGGGGGGGGGGGGGGGGGGGGGGGGGGGGGGGGGGGGGGGGGGGGGGGGGGGGGGGGGGGGGGGGGGGGGGGGGGGGGGGGGGGGGGGGGGGGGGGGGGGGGGGGGGGGGGGGGGGGGGGGGGGGGGGGGGGGGGGGGGGGGGGGGGGGGGGGGGGGGGGGGGGGGGGGGGGGGGGGGGGGGGGGGGGGGGGGGGGGGGGGGGGGGGGGGGGGGGGGGGGGGGGGGGGGGGGGGGGGGGGGGGGGGGGGGGGGGGGGGGGGGGGGGGGGGGGGGGGGGGGGGGGGGGGGGGGGGGGGGGGGGGGGGGGGGGGGGGGGGGGGGGGGGGGGGGGGGGGGGGGGGGGGGGGGGGGGGGGGGGGGGGGGGGGGGGGGGGGGGGGGGGGGGGGGGGGGGGGGGGGGGGGGGGGGGGGGGGGGGGGGGGGGGGGGGGGGGGGGGGGGGGGGGGGGGGGGGGGGGGGGGGGGGGGGGGGGGGGGGGGGGGGGGGGGGGGGGGGGGGGGGGGGGGGGGGGGGGGGGGGGGGGGGGGGGGGGGGGGGGGGGGGGGGGGGGGGGGGGGGGGGGGGGGGGGGGGGGGGGGGGGGGGGGGGGGGGGGGGGGGGGGGGGGGGGGGGGGGGGGGGGGGATGTTTTATATGCATTTATATGCTATTTTATATGATTTTTTGGACTAACCTATTAACCTAGAGCCCAGTGCCAGTTTGTGTTTTTTTCCTTGTTTTTGAGTTTTACAGAAAAGGAATACCAAACGGAGTCTAATTGACGTGCCAATTGTTGACGATTTTTTATGGACCAGAAGAAGCCCACAGAGCATTGGAGATGGGCCAGAAGAGTCCTGAGCTGTCCACGAGGGTGGAGGGCGCGCCCTACCCCCTGGGCATGGGCCCCTATCTCGTGGACAACTCAGAGACCACCCCTGACGTGAAACCGACGCCAAAAATTCCTATAAATACAGAAACCCCCAGAAAATAACCTAGATCGGAAGTTCCGCCGCCGCAAGCCTCTGTAGCCACGAGAAATCAATCTAGGCCCTCTCTGGCACCCTGTCGGAGGGGGCCATCATCACCGGATGTCGGATCATGGGTTCCGGTAAAACTCTCAAGGTTCGAACACTAGGGTGCGCGCGAAGATTTCCTCCCTACCGATCCACGCCCTAGTTTGCTAAGATCTCGCGGACGAACTCGATGAACTCACAGCACAAAGGACACGAGATTTATACTGGTTCAGCCCACCGTTGTGGTGTAATACCCTACTCCAGTGTGGTGGTGGTGGATTGCCTATTGGGCTGATGGTGAACAGTACAAGGGGAAGAATAGCCTCCTGAGGTTGAGGTGTTCTTGTGCTTGATGAACTTGTGTGGGTGAGATGCCTCTCAATGAGTTGTAGTTGTCCCCTACGGTGGTGGCTAGCTCTACTTATATAGGCCCTGGTCCTCTCCCAAATATTGAGCGGGAAGGGAGCCAACAATGGCCAATTTGAAAGGGGACAGCTAGTACAGCTTATCCTGACAAAAGTGGTCTTTGCCTGCAAAAGGCTCTGGTGGTGATGCCGTCTTGGGCTCCATGGTGACCTCCATCCTGCCGTGCTGCTGGTCTTGGTCTCATTGCACTGATATGGAAACCTTTGCTTGATGCCTCGGTACTCCGTGCCTGCGCTTGCCTCCTTAGCACCAAAGAGGAAACAAGGATGCTGCGCGCGCTGGCGCCCGCCTGATCTTGATCATCATGGCTCACGTCACGAGAGCCTCGTGAGGTTTGCCCTACCTTGATTTCTCCACTCCTCGCGAGGCAGCCCGGTGAGGCCGCCCCTGAGGAGGGCTTGCGTCGTCCGCCTCGCGAGGCTTGGCCCCTCGCGAGGGTCTTGAATGTCTCACTGATGAAGATGGGCCATACAGGCCTGCATCATAGCCACGCCGTGGGCCGCAGGCAGGCAAGTCTGGGGACCCCCGTTCCCAGAACGCCGATAGGTTGATTGGATGTGGGCGTCTCCGCTTCCCTACGCTGCCTCGGCAACTGCCCGACTTGACAAAAGGCTGGCGGGGGGGGGGGGGGGGGGGGGGGGGGGGGGGGGGGGGGGGGGGGGGGGGGGGGGGGGGGGGGGGGGGGGGGGGGGGGGGGGGGGGGGGGGGGGGGGGGGGGGGGGGGGGGGGGGGGGGGGGGGGGGGGGGGGGGGGGGGGGGGGGGGGGGGGGGGGGGGGGGGGGGGGGGGGGGGGGGGGGGGGGGGGGGGGGGGGGGGGGGGGGGGGGGGGGGGGGGGGGGGGGGGGGGGGGGGGGGGGGGGGGGGGGGGGGGGGGGGGGGGGGGGGGGGGGGGGGGGGGGGGGGGGGGGGGGGGGGGGGGGGGGGGGGGGGGGGGGGGGGGGGGGGGGGGGGGGGGGGGGGGGGGGGGGGGGGGGGGGGGGGGGGGGGGGGGGGGGGGGGGGGGGGGGGGGGGGGGGGGGGGGGGGGGGGGGGGGGGGGGGGGGGGGGGGGGGGGGGGGGGGGGGGGGGGGGGGGGGGGGGGGGGGGGGGGGGGGGGGGGGGGGGGGGGGGGGGGGGGGGGGGGGGGGGGGGGGGGGGGGGGGGGGGGGGGGGGGGGGGGGGGGGGGGGGGGGGGGGGGGGGGGGGGGGGGGGGGGGGGGGGGGGGGGGGGGGGGGGGGGGGGGGGGGGGGGGGGGGGGGGGGGGGGGGGGGGGGGGGGGGGGGGGGGGGGGGGGGGGGGGGGGGGGGGGGGGGGGGGGGGGGGGGGGGGGGCGACCAAGTGCGCAAGAGCTGAGGAAGGGTGCCTCTCTCTCCTTGAGCTCCCGGCCGTAGACCCGGAGGAGAAGAAAGCCAAGGCCAAGGACATGAAGCGCAAGGGAGCAGCCGTGCTCGCGGCGGAGCCGGACACCAAGCGCGGCAGAGATCAGCCCGAGTCATCCAAGAGCAGCCGACCATTCTGCGCCTTCCATAACCTGAATACCCATAACACCAGTGACTGTCAAGAGCTCAGAGCCATTCGAGAAGGACGCTTCGGTCGACTCCCCGAGCACAATGACCGGGGCTACGGCCGAGGAGGAGGACGTGGTGGCGGACGCTGGGACGACCGTGGCCCACGCCAGGAGTGGCGCGACCGGCCTCGTGAGGACCGCTGGCAGGATCAGCCTCGCGAGGGCGCCTGGAGGGACCAGCCTCGTGAGGATCATCCTCAGGGCAACGCCGGTCTTCCTCCACTACCGTCGCCGCCAAGAAGGAATGACAACCACCATCAAGACGAGGGAGCTGGGGGCTTCCAGGAGCCACGTGCTATCGCCTGCATCTTGGGCGGAGCTTAGGCCCCAGCCTCGCAGCGTATCTTCAAACAGTTTGCTCATGAAGTGAATGCAGTCCTCCCCAAGCTTGAGGCCACACACCCGCTCAGGTGGTCCAAGTGCGCCATCACCTTCAGTTCGACGGATCAGCTCAAGTGCGCGGCCACCGCAGGCGCCCTCCCGATGCTTTGCTCCCGAGTCATCAGCAACGTGCAAGTTACCAAGACCCTCATCGACGGCGGCGCAGGGCTCAATGTCCTGTCCGTCGACATGTTCGACAACCTCCAAGTGCCATATGATCAGTTTCAGCCCACCAAGCCTTTCTCAGGAGTGACTAATGGCTCCACTACCCCGATCGGGCAGGTCCGCCTTCCCGTCACCTTCGGAGAACGCAAGAACTACCACACCGAACTCATCGACTTCGATGTCGCACACATCCGTCTGCCGTACAATGCCATCCTCGGGTATCCAGCCCTAGCCAAGTTCATGGCGGTGGCCCATCACGGCTACAATGTCCTCAAGATGCCGGGAAGTGGCGGAATCATCACGGTCCCATGCGAAGAAAGAGATGCGGTGTGCTCCCTTGAGCGTGCCTTTCAAGCTGCAGCAATCGACGACCCCGACAGCAAGAGCGAGTGCCCTCCTGAGGCCACCCCCAAGAAGAAGAAGCAGCTGCGCCGTGCAGGACCTCAGGAGGGTGGCGTCGCGATTGGAACCTCGTCAGGATCAGCGCCCGCGCCAGGGGCGCCTCCCTCCATCGCATAGGAAGGCGCGCCCAGCGCCCTTCTCGGGCAGGGCTCGGGGGCTCCCTCCTGGAGGGCCTCAGACCTTGCCAACATCACGAGGGAGGCGCTCGGGCACCACTTGGAGGCGTGCTTCACGGCACGTCTCCCTCAGGAGAACACGGGGCGAGGAGCGCCCGCCGCTCAGGAATTCATCACCAAGACCACCCAGGAACTGCAAGACGCAAGGGCCATACGCGGCGACCGCCGCTCGTGAGGCGCAGCTCCCCATCCAGGCGAGGATGCCTGGCTGCACGTCTACATCGAGGTCCCAGGGCTCAACAGGGCCGCATCTCAGGAGCTCTTCTGGCCTTCGCGTGTGGGCCGCTGCGAGGGTCCACCACACAGCTACGCTCGCATGCCTTTTGGCCTGCCGAGCATGACGTTCGTCTACCAGCGCAACCTGCGGCGCACCCTGGTGACTTAGGGGGCCAGGCACCGCACCGTCCTGACGGAGATGGAGACGGTCCTCAAGGAACCGCCGGGACCCCCAGAGCCTCCCGAGGCTCAGGGCCCAGGTGGCTCATGCGGAGCGAGCGCTTCGCCGTGTACCTTCAGCTGCCCCAACACCCCTTCATCAACAGAACCAGGTGACATTTTCCAAGTTTATTTAGCTGGGAGCGCCCTCGGGCTGCACCATTCCCAGGCCACATGGGTCCATCCATGTGGCATGTACCCCTTTTTCTTATGTCTTTAGCTTACCTTGCTGGGGGCGCCCCTCGGGCTGCATCATCCCCAAGCCGCTCGGGCCTGACCTGGGGGGGGGGGGGGGGGGGGGGGGGGGGGGGGGGGGGGGGGGGGGGGGGGGGGGGGGGGGGGGGGGGGGGGGGGGGGGGGGGGGGGGGGGGGGGGGGGGGGGGGGGGGGGGGGGGGGGGGGGGGGGGGGGGGGGGGGGGGGGGGGGGGGGGGGGGGGGGGGGGGGGGGGGGGGGGGGGGGGGGGGGGGGGGGGGGGGGGGGGGGGGGGGGGGGGGGGGGGGGGGGGGGGGGGGGGGGGGGGGGGGGGGGGGGGGGGGGGGGGGGGGGGGGGGGGGGGGGGGGGGGGGGGGGGGGGGGGGGGGGGGGGGGGGGGGGGGGGGGGGGGGGGGGGGGGGGGGGGGGGGGGGGGGGGGGGGGGGGGGGGGGGGGGGGGGGGGGGGGGGGGGGGGGGGGGGGGGGGGGGGGGGGGGGGGGGGGGGGGGGGGGGGGGGGGGGGGGGGGGGGGGGGGGGGGGGGGGGGGGGGGGGGGGGGGGGGGGGGGGGGGGGGGGGGGGGGGGGGGGGGGGGGGGGGGGGGGGGGGGGGGGGGGGGGGGGGGGGGGGGGGGGGGGGGGGGGGGGGGGGGGGGGGGGGGGGGGGGGGGGGGGGGGGGGGGGGGGGGGGGGGGGGGGGGGGGGGGGGGGGGGGGGGGGGGGGGGGGGGGGGGGGGGGGGGGGGGGGGGGGGGGGGGGGGGGGGGGGGGGGGGGGGGGGGGGGGGGGGGGGGGGGGGGGGGGGGGGGGGGGGGGGGGGGGGGGGGGGGGGGGGGGGGGGGGGGGGGGGGGGGGGGGGGGGGGGGGGGGGGGGGGGGGGGGGGGGGGGGGGGGGGGGGGGGGGGGGGGGGGGGGGGGGGGGGGGGGGGGGGGGGGGGGGGGGGGGGGGGGGGGGGGGGGGGGGGGGGGGGGGGGGGGGGGGGGGGGGGGGGGGGGGGGGGGGGGGGGGGGGGGGGGGGGGGGGGGGGGGGGGGGGGGGGGGGGGGGGGGGGGGGGGGGGGGGGGGGGGGGGGGGGGGGGGGGGGGGGGGGGGGGGGGGGGGGGGGGGGGGGGGGGGGGGGGGGGGGGGGGGGGGGGGGGGGGGGGGGGGGGGGGGGGGGGGGGGGGGGGGGGGGGGGGGGGGGGGGGGGGGGGGGGGGGGGGGGGGGGGGGGGGGGGGGGGGGGGGGGGGGGGGGGGGGGGGGCAGAGCAGGACGCGCACGTGCACTACTTCATAATAAGGGTAATATCAACAGAAGATATGGCAAACCATTTACACGCCCCCACAGGGTATTTCTCGATTCTTCGCAGGAAACAAAAGGAAAGAGCTTCAAGGATTCATGTCTACACGCGCCCCTGTGCCTGACGCCATCACCAACAGTGGGCCACGAGAGGCTAGAGTCAACCCCATCCAGATCAGCGACGGCGGGGGCTAGACGCTGCAGCCTTGCTCCGGGCGTGACAAGAGCTCGGAGGCTCGTAGCTGTCGTCGCTCGTCTCCGGAGTCTCGTAGAGCTCAGGAGAATCGCTGGACTCTCGGGCGTCGCTGCTGCTTCTGGAGGAGCCACTGGCGATGCGGACAGCAGGCCCTGCGCCTGCTACAGCGCCGACTTGATGGCCCCTCCCGGAGCAGCACTCCAGGTGGCGGCCTTCTGTGTCGAAGACCTTGAAGAACAGCGTGGAGGCGCCGTCGTACTCGAAGTGGATCGCGAGGGCGCCCTCCGGGGGGGGGGGGGGGGGGGGGGGGGGGGGGGGGGGGGGGGGGGGGGGGGGGGGGGGGGGGGGGGGGGGGGGGGGGGGGGGGGGGGGGGGGGGGGGGGGGGGGGGGGGGGGGGGGGGGGGGGGGGGGGGGGGGGGGGGGGGGGGGGGGGGGGGGGGGGGGGGGGGGGGGGGGGGGGGGGGGGGGGGGGGGGGGGGGGGGGGGGGGGGGGGGGGGGGGGGGGGGGGGGGGGGGGGGGGGGGGGGGGGGGGGGGGGGGGGGGGGGGGGGGGGGGGGGGGGGGGGGGGGGGGGGGGGGGGGGGGGGGGGGGGGGGGGGGGGGGGGGGGGGGGGGGGGGGGGGGGGGGGGGGGGGGGGGGGGGGGGGGGGGGGGGGGGGGGGGGGGGGGGGGGGGGGGGGGGGGGGGGGGGGGGGGGGGGGGGGGGGGGGGGGGGGGGGGGGGGGGGGGGGGGGGGGGGGGGGGGGGGGGGGGGGGGGGGGGGGGGGGGGGGGGGGGGGGGGGGGGGGGGGGGGGGGGGGGGGGGGGGGGGGGGGGGGGGGGGGGGGGGGGGGGGGGGGGGGGGGGGGGGGGGGGGGGGGGGGGGGGGGGGGGGGGGGGGGGGGGGGGGGGGGGGGGGGGGGGGGGGGGGGGGGGGGGGGGGGGGGGGGGGGGGGGGGGGGGGGGGGGGGGGGGGGGGGGGGGGGGGGGGGGGGGGGGGGGGGGGGGGGGGGGGGGGGGGGGGGGGGGGGGGGGGGGGGGGGGGGGGGGGGGGGGGGGGGGGGGGGGGGGGGGGGGGGGGGGGGGGGGGGGGGGGGGGGGGGGGGGGGGGGGGGGGGGGGGGGGGGGGGGGGGGGGGGGGGGGGGGGGGGGGGGGGGGGGGGGGGGGGGGGGGGGGGGGGGGGGGGGGGGGGGGGGGGGGGGGGGGGGGGGGGGGGGGGGGGGGGGGGGGGGGGGGGGGGGGGGGGGGGGGGGGGGGGGGGGGGGGGGGGGGGGGGGGGGGGGGGGGGGGGGGGGGGGGGGGGGGGGGGGGGGGGGGGGGGGGGGGGGGGGGGGGGGGGGGGGGGGGGGGGGGGGGGGGGGGGGGGGGGGGGGGGGGGGGGGGGGGGGGGGGGGGGGGGGGGGGGGGGGGGGGGGGGGGGGGGGGGGGGGGGGGGGGGGGGGGGGGGGGGGGGGGGGGGGGGGGGGGGGGGGGGGGGGGGGGGGGGGGGGGGGGGGGGGGGGGGGGGGGGGGGGGGGGGGGGGGGGGGGGGGGGGGGGGGGGGGGGGGGGGGGGGGGGGGGGGGGGGGGGGGGGGGGGGGGGGGGGGGGGGGGGGGGGGGGGGGGGGGGGGGGGGGGGGGGGGGGGGGGGGGGGGGGGGGGGGGGGGGGGGGGGGGGGGGGGGGGGGGGGGGGGGGGGGGGGGGGGGGGGGGGGGGGGGGGGGGGGGGGGGGGGGGGGGGGGGGGGGGGGGGGGGGGGGGGGGGGGGGGGGGGGGGGCCTATCCTGCTCCAAAATATCGTGCTCGAGGCAAAACTATGGGTTACGGCAGGTGCTAAGAAACTAGGGCGTTTTGTTGTACGAGAGTAATTGCCATGCCGTGTTGCAAGGGCGCTTGTAAAAACTCTAAACTCTATTCTCCTCTTATTTAATGGATGAGGCAAATCTTTTGCCTCCGTTTCGAAAAAAAAAAACTCCAATTCCAAGCAGTGTGTTCACCCCTGTTAAGCATGGTTGGTGGATAGCCGTGTCTCCAGTCCTAGTTTTTCCTTTTGCTGAGTGTCGTTGTTAATCATTGTTAGGCGTCAAAAACAGCGCATGAAATGGTTTGGCTCGAGGCATGCCTTTGTGCTCTGTTTGTTGCATGATGTTTGTTGGGTATTCTATATGAATGAATTTTTGGCATCACTGAAGATCCATCCAATAATTATGAGGAGCCAGTCAACATTACTAATTGATACAACCTGGTATGAGTCATCGTCTTCCAAGTAGGTCTCGTGGGCTGCCAAGCATGTTCACAAGATAGTGTCCCTGATTTATTTAACTTCACGTGTCTTTATATATAAACTTGTTTGGTTAGCCTAAAAGAACTTATTAGGTCTGTGCAACAAGATACTGCGCAGCATTACTCCAGGACGCCGATAACTGCCACACGTGTGGCATATCGGGTGGTTGTGTCGCACGCCCTGTGTGGCACGGAGACGACCCCGCCCGCACGACCGCGTCCGGGCGCGCGCAGCCACAGCCCGCACGTCCGGTGTGTGGCAAAATCGCCCACACGTCCGGGCGAACGACCGCGATGCCCGCACGACCCAACACGCCAGTCGTCCCGGCCTCCTTTCGATCCCCAGTCCGACCTGCCGCCGTCGTCTCCTACCTCTCGATCCCCTACCTCCATTGCCTTCCTTCTCTGGTTCCCATGGCAACCAGAGCAGATTCCTAGCGCCTCCCCACCGCTAACCACCCACCCCCCCCAACCCCGCCCTCCCAAGACGACGAGCTAAAAACAGGTGGATCTTCGATCTCCTTCTGTTTCTCGTCCTTCTTCTGTCCAGAAATTTGAAATTTCAGATTGCCCACGAAGATGGCGACTAGATCCACGCTGTCAGGGCAAACACCCCACGGATTTGTGTGTATTCGCATTTGCCCACCAACATACGCCAGATCTGCCATATACTATGCTAGAGTTGAGCTAAGCTTATGGGTTGGCTTGATGCGAGTAGTTGGTAATGAAGGATGCGTAGGAATCACTAAAAATAGGGAGAGAAAGGAGGAATTTGGCATAGGGAGGGAGGAAAAATAATTGCCACTTGTATATAACGTCAGTTGCCACCTATCGTTGTCGTTAGCTGCCACCACGTTATGTTGTTGCTTGCCATCCTATTTTATTGGCTGTTGCCATCGCTTCAAAATGATAGCTGGCATCCAGATTTTAGAAAAGAGACTGAATGTGCATGTCCTACTTGCCATGATGTGTTGGTTGCCTACACAGGAAATGTGATAAGATTGCCGTGTTATCTTCTATGTGCAAACAGCAAGAATGCATTTTGCGGATTGTTGATGCGTTCTTGTTCATGCAGTGACTGAAAACACAGTGGCAGAAAAAGCGGAAGAATGAATCACGAAGACGGCACTGATCCTTGGTTTTCTCAAAGGCCGGAAACGCCCCCTTGGGATGCAGCAGAGTACAATCAACTCATTTCTGCAGGGCCGTTGCTGCCACTACTAGAGCAGTACGCGGGCATCGGTACGATGCATGATAAAAAAGAAGGAACAGTTGCCATGTTTGTGACGAGGAAGATGCCATTCTACTTATGTCCTACAATGTCATTTTTCGCAGGTTCTTATGACTCAACCACACTCAGGGGGATACCATGGCAAGTTCAGTCACAGGGCGCTAACGCTGACAAATGTACGGGCGACCAACTTCAAGTAGCTAATGTGGCAAATCAAGGTAACGCATACGAAAAAGAAACATACTGGTGTGGCCATGAAATTAAACTTGCAAGGATGGCAAAAGACTCACGAGTTATATGGAAAAAATGTAGGACCTTCATGCAGCACGTGGCATCAGGCGGCAACCATGTACCTGCCATCAACGTCGTACACAGGTGAGTCCATGAAGTGAAGTTGTGCACAGTGAATTAGGAGAAGGAACATAGGTGACATTGGGGTTGCCATGCCTGGACAGCTGCAGTTGCCATGCCTGGACAACTGCAGTTGCCATGCCTGGATAGCTGCAGTTGCCATGTGTCATAAAATGTGATTGCAAATGTCTAAACAACTCTGGATGGCAGGTGTGAACAAATCTGTGTGGCATGGATGCACCGCTACATGTGCCATGTTGTACAAACTACAGTTGCCATGCATTGACCAACTGCTAACATGATCACAGGTGTTATGGTGGAACCACATCGGCAAACATCTCATGGCAAGCTTCACAGTTGCAGGACAGCGCTATTGCAGATAGAGCACATCAAATTGGAATGACAAACCAGATACGATCAGCACATGCGGCACAACAAGGTAAAAAAAATGTGAACCAGAAAAATAGTAGTGCATTTGCTTTTGTGGAAAAAGCATGGGAGGAAAAGTAGATTTGTCATGGTGGTGGTGGAAAAAACAAACAAAAATGCTACCAAGTGGTCGCGGGCAAAAAGTCATCTATTGTCTTCAGGATTTGCCAATTGCTATAGGATTGTGTGCAACATTCATGATTCATCGCATTTGCCTAGTGAGCTCGTACCTAGAATCCAAGTTTTGATGCTAAAAGATGTTGGTTGCCATGTCTTGGCAACAGTATTTGCCATGTATGTTGGACTGTAGCTGCCATGGCTATAGAATCCAAGTTTTGATGCTAAAAAATGCTGGTTGCCATGTCTTGGCAACAGTAGTTGCCATGTTTGTTGGACTGTAGGTGCCATGGCTATAGAATCCAAGTTTTGATGCTAAAAAATGTTGGTTGCCATGTCTTGGCAACAGTAGTTGCCATATTTGTTGGACTATAGCTGCCATGACTGGAGAACTACAGTTGCCATGCATGGCCATATGTAGATTCCACGGCTTGCTGTGTGAATGATGTCATGCCAAATCACATGCAGTTGCTGTATTCCGTTACGATAAACATGCGATCCAAGCAATGCTTACACTCGTACCTGTTTTTTTATTGCAGGACCTTCAACTACAATCAACAGCGGCGCGGGGACATCTACTGCGGGAAGCTCTGAGCGCACGGAAGAAGCGTTCCACCAGCCAGCCAACAATCATGCCACAAACAATGCAGAGTCAGTATCGGAAATGGCAATCGTTCCAGCAATGCCGACAAGCACACCTTTGCACACCAGCACAAGCAACACTCAAGCAGATGAAACAGTCGCCGATACTGAAGTGAATGATGAAACTGATGACGAAGCACAAGGGGATGAAGATGGTGGGCAATCAGAAATCATGGTACCTAAGCCACCGTATGTTGGGCAGAGATTTGATTCGTTCGAAGATGCCAATGAATTCTACCAGACATATGCAATGTTCCATGGGTTTGCGGTCAACACCGAGTTGAAGGAAATATGCCCTAGAGGCAATAATAAAGTTATTATTTATTTCCTCATATCATGATAAATGTTTATTATTCATGCTAGAATTGTATTAACCGGAAACATAATACATGTGTGAATACATAGACAAACATAGTGTCACTAGTATGCCTCTACTTGACTAGCTCGTTGATCAAAGATGGTTGAGTTTCCTGGCCATGGACATGAGTTGTCATTTGATTAACGGGATCACATCATGGGGGGGGGGGGGGGGGGGGGGGGGGGGGGGGGGGGGGGGGGGGGGGGGGGGGGGGGGGGGGGGGGGGGGGGGGGGGGGGGGGGGGGGGGGGGGGGGGGGGGGGGGGGGGGGGGGGGGGGGGGGGGGGGGGGGGGGGGGGGGGGGGGGGGGGGGGGGGGGGGGGGGGGGGGGGGGGGGGGGGGGGGGGGGGGGGGGGGGGGGGGGGGGGGGGGGGGGGGGGGGGGGGGGGGGGGGGGGGGGGGGGGGGGGGGGGGGGGGGGGGGGGGGGGGGGGGGGGGGGGGGGGGGGGGGGGGGGGGGGGGGGGGGGGGGGGGGGGGGGGGGGGGGGGGGGGGGGGGGGGGGGGGGGGGGGGGGGGGGGGGGGGGGGGGGGGGGGGGGGGGGGGGGGGGGGGGGGGGGGGGGGGGGGGGGGGGGGGGGGGGGGGGGGGGGGGGGGGGGGGGGGGGGGGGGGGGGGGGGGGGGGGGGGGGGGGGGGGGGGGGGGGGGGGGGGGGGGGGGGGGGGGGGGGGGGGGGGGGGGGGGGGGGGGGGGGGGGGGGGGGGGGGGGGGGGGGGGGGGGGGGGGGGGGGGGGGGGGGGGGGGGGGGGGGGGGGGGGGGGGGGGGGGGGGGGGGGGGGGGGGGGGGGGGGGGGGGGGGGGGGGGGGGGGGGGGGGGGGGGGGGGGGGGGGGGGGGGGGGGGGGGGGGGGGGGGGGGGGGGGGGGGGGGGGGGGGGGGGGGGGGGGGGGGGGGGGGGGGGGGGGGGGGGGGGGGGGGGGGGGGGGGGGGGGGGGGGGGGGGGGGGGGGGGGGGGGGGGGGGGGGGGGGGGGGGGGGGGGGGGGGGGGGGGGGGGGGGGGGGGGGGGGGGGGGGGGGGGGGGGGGGGGGGGGGGGGGGGGGGGGGGGGGGGGGGGGGGGGGGGGGGGGGGGGGGGGGGGGGGGGGGGGGGGGGGGGGGGGGGGGGGGGGGGGGGGGGGGGGGGGGGGGGGGGGGGGGGGGGGGGGGGGGGGGGGGGGGGGGGGGGGGGGGGGGGGGGGGGGGGGGGGGGGGGGGGGGGGGGGGGGGGGGGGGGGGGGGGGGGGGGGGGGGGGGGGGGGGGGGGGGGGGGGGGGGGGGGGGGGGGGGGGGGGGGGGGGGGGGGGGGGGGGGGGGGGGGGGGGGGGGGGGGGGGGGGGGGGGGGGGGGGGGGGGGGGGGGGGGGGGGGGGGGGGGGGGGGGGGGGGGGGGGGGGGGGGGGGGGGGGGGGGGGGGGGGGGGGGGGGGGGGGGGGGGGGGGGGGGGGGGGGGGGGGGGGGGGGGGGGGGGGGGGGGGGGGGGGGGGGGGGGGGGGGGGGGGGGGGGGGGGGGGGGGGGGGGGGGGGGGGGGGGGGGGGGGGGGGGGGGGGGGGGGGGGGGGGGGGGGGGGGGGGGGGGGGGGGGGGGGGGGGGGGGGGGGGGGGGGGGGGGGGGGGGGGGGGGGGGGGGGGGGGGGGGGGGGGGGGGGGGGGGGGGGGGGGGGGGGGGGGTTGACGAACTATCATTGTGGTTTTGATGCGTAGGTAAGAACGGTTCTTGCTCAGCCCGTAGCAGCCACGTAAAACTTGCAACAACAAAGTAGAGGACGTCTAACTTGTTTTTGCAGGGCATGTTGTGATGTGATATGGTCAAGGCATGATGCTATATTTTATTGTATGAGATGATCATGTTTTGTAACCGAATTATCGGCAACTGGCAGGAGCCATATGGTTGTCGCTTTATTGTATGCAATGCAATCACCCTGTAATTGCTTTACCTTATCACTAAGCGGTAGCGATAGTCGTAGAAGCAATAGTTGGCGAGACGACAACGATGCTATGATGGAGATCAAGGTGTCGCGCCGGTGACGATGGTGATTGTCGTGGATTTGTCACGGCAGATGTCCTAGAGTGAGGACTTAGTCGTGAGGCCAGCGCATCTATGTAGTAACTTGAGAGGGGTTGATCGAAATCGAGAGACGCAACACAAGACAAGGGTTTAGACAGCTTCGGGCCCCGGGAAACATCATCCGGTAACAACCCTACATGTTGTTTGAGGCTAGGTCTCATTATCATCACGAGAGAGTCGCCGGTAAACCGGCTCTTTGTGTCTAGCCCTAGAGATTGTTTCTTCTTGCTTGTTCTTTCTTGTCCCTCTTTGGGGAGCCCTGCCCCTCCTTATATAAGTTAGAGGGGCGGGTTACATGTGGAGTCCTATTAGGATTAGGACTAGTCTACCTTCTAATACAAACCGGATACAAGTCCGGGTCTTTAACTCCTTATAAGGTAATATTCTTCACACCTTTCCTCTTAAACCGGCCCACCATTAATATAAACCGGCCCTCTGGGCCTTGTGCCTTGTCATCCGTCTGTCCCGCCCGCCGGGTTACCAGTGAGTCATAATGACTAGGCAGGTTGCTTGTAAACCGCCAGGTCAGGGCGGGTCGCCAGTGAATCGCCAAGTGTCAGCGGGGTCTCAAATAAACCGCCAAGTCCGGCCGGGTTATGCTTCCGGCCGGTTTACGCCGCGGGGTATACCCCCGACATTAGCCCCCAGTTTAATTTGGATTTATCCATGTTAAACTGATCCTGTAAAACAAACACAAGAACAATTTTGACAGATTATGCTCCGGGTTAATAATTCTTGTAAACCGGCACTTGATCATCCTTAAGTCCTTGTCATTTCTTCCTTCTAAAAAATCCAAGTCAATATACCAGCTTCATAATCAATTTGCTTGCATAAGATATTTTGTAAATAAAGAATCCATTTGAATCGGCCTTCAATGCTCTGATTTGATAAAAATATTGGTCTTCAAGTATTCAACTGATATCAGCCGGTTTGAAAATGTAGAACTTGCCGGTTTATCATTGCCAAAATTGCCGGGTTATAAAAACTGATAATTCCGGGTCATGATTGTTGCCAACGCCGGTTCATGATTATTGATGACACCGGGTTACGATTGTTGCAGATACCAGGTCATAATTGTTGTTGACACCGGGTCATGTAATTGATCTTCCTGATTTGCTCAAAACTGATAATTTTAAGATGTTCCTCCTTATATATGCATAATACCTGTAGCCCCCAAGTCTTAAGAGGAGAACATAGTGATAGCTTAAGACTTGTTTCAATATAAATGTTGCAACCTTGAAGAAATCCAGATTGTTCATCTCAGTCACTAGTCACAACTGAATACTCCATATTATGTAGCCCCCAAGTGCCGGGTTGTCATGCTTGCAGCAACCTGGGACTTGTAAGTGCCTTGAATTATTGATAGGAGCAATTGGTAGCCTCCAAGGGCCGGCTCATTATGATGTGATGAGTCGGGTCTTCAATAAGTTGAACAAAAAATGACTTTGCATTAGCCCCCAAGTGTCATGGTGCATGCTTGCAGCGACATGAGACTTGCATATTTGACGAAATCTTAACATGAATAATGTAGCCCCCAAGTGCCGGGTCGTAAGCCTGCAGCGACTCGGGACTATTCCTTCAATTGTAGAATAAATCATATCCATTGATAATATAATAGCCATTGCGCTAAAGCGACTTTGAAAACCTTAATCATAATACTGGTTATTGATAACCATAATAAAATCCAGCCATGTTGGCTATTTGAAGATTTGAATAATATAATCCAATGATTTATGAGCGCATGATTCCAATGGCGCAATCCAAATATATACTGGTGACTTATAGTCCCAAGCCAGGCCGGTTTAATAAATACCGGATAATTTATCATCATACTGGCAACTTATAGTCGAAAGCCAGGCCGGGTTAATAAACACCGGATAATTTATCATCATATTGGCGACTTATTCAACCTGTTTCTGCATACAACAAGTTTAAAGTGTCCGGGCGGTTTACCGCCGGACGGGTGATAATGCCCAACATATAGCCCGGGTTTATAACCAAGGCTGCACTTAAGAATAATCAAATATGAAATATATCATACCTGTGACATTGAATCACATCGTTGGTTTACCAACTTTTTGCAGTAAGGGGGGGGGGGGGGGGGGGGGGGGGGGGGGGGGGGGGGGGGGGGGGGGGGGGGGGGGGGGGGGGGGGGGGGGGGGGGGGGGGGGGGGGGGGGGGGGGGGGGGGGGGGGGGGGGGGGGGGGGGGGGGGGGGGGGGGGGGGGGGGGGGGGGGGGGGGGGGGGGGGGGGGGGGGGGGGGGGGGGGGGGGGGGGGGGGGGGGGGGGGGGGGGGGGGGGGGGGGGGGGGGGGGGGGGGGGGGGGGGGGGGGGGGGGGGGGGGGGGGGGGGGGGGGGGGGGGGGGGGGGGGGGGGGGGGGGGGGGGGGGGGGGGGGGGGGGGGGGGGGGGGGGGGGGGGGGGGGGGGGGGGGGGGGGGGGGGGGGGGGGGGGGGGGGGGGGGGGGGGGGGGGGGGGGGGGGGGGGGGGGGGGGGGGGGGGGGGGGGGGGGGGGGGGGGGGGGGGGGGGGGGGGGGGGGGGGGGGGGGGGGGGGGGGGGGGGGGGGGGGGGGGGGGGGGGGGGGGGGGGGGGGGGGGGGGGGGGGGGGGGGGGGGGGGGGGGGGGGGGGGGGGGGGGGGGGGGGGGGGGGGGGGGGGGGGGGGGGGGGGGGGGGGGGGGGGGGGGGGGGGGGGGGGGGGGGGGGGGGGGGGGGGGGGGGGGGGGGGGGGGGGGGGGGGGGGGGGGGGGGGTTTTGAACCAGATATTGAGAGCTTCAAAACTTTGTGGGAGAACAAATTTCCCTTAAACCGGATTGCAAACCGGAATCTTCATTTTCAGCCGGAAATTTTCTGACGGCCTTTCAACTCGAACTTGCGAGAAGCTAATTCCTTTTTGAACCGGACATTGTTAAACCGGATTTGAGCGCTTCAGAGCTTTGCAAGAGATATTTTCCTCTTAAACCGGATTTAAACCAGATACTAAGGGCTTCAGCGCTGTGTGGGAAACAGGATTTCCCTTAAACCGGACTATAAACCGGAAGCATCATTGTGAGCCGGAATATTTCTGACGGCCTTTAAATTTTCATCAATATAACAGTAACCTCTGGGACCGGGTTATCTTTGCCTTCAACATCCTGGGGCACTTGAATTTGTTGAAACTGGCAAGACTTACTGAGTCATATCATCGTAGCCCCCGAGTCTTAAGATGACTCAAGGAGTTGTCTTGAGATTCTCCACATTTGGCCATGATATAAACCGGCATAAGTTGTACATCCTTGGTATTGATAGCACGATGTGAATCCACAGAAATTTGAGGTGACTGCGGCGGGTTATAAATGATCCCGTATGAGCCGCATCAGCAACTCGGCCAATGGTTCCTTCCAACTGGCGATTTGAAGTTAACCAAACTGTAGTGGCGGCGATTTGTGTGCCTGCCCAATGAGCCACCCAGTGCAGACGGCGGTTGATAGTCTGTGATAATTTGTCTCCATTTTGTTGAAAGAAAACCGGGCTACCCAAGCAGTGACTTGCTCATACTTAATAAACAGCTCATGCAGACAGGTGCAGACGGCGGCTGATAATATAGACCGGACCACATGGTGGCGGTTTGTATACGTCCGTTGGACAGCTTGCATGAACGGGTGTGACCCTGATATGCTGATATAGATTGTCCCTCAAGAGAGGAAATTTAGGCGCTTCTATTGAGCAGCACGGCAAGAGCAATCATCCGCGATATAACGCCACTTTGAAATAATTGTCCTGCATATAAAAAAGACACAAACCAACGTAATTGTTCTTTGACAAAAACAATATGTGTCCAAACTAGATTTAGATGGATTTCACCTGATATGTTAGGCCGGGTTATCCGTCACGGACTTGATGATCACCGGATGAAGCTGAAATCAATCACGGGTGAACCGGCCGCAGTGTGGTAAGCCGGTGCGGACGGGTGAATCGGCCGTGACGTTTGTAAGCCGGCGCGGACAACGAGTCGGCCGCATGTGCGGACGGATGTAAATCGAACAACGGGTTCTTAAATTTGCACGTGTATCCGTCGAGCAGCATGACCCGGAGGAACGCCAGTGCAAAGTTACGCCGGCACGTGCTCCATGTCCGCGGTACAACAATACCCTTGTCATAAATAATTATCCTGCATAAAAACATTGCAGACGACGGCAAAGATAAATTGTTCCTTGACAAAAAAGCAATGTGTCGGGGGGGGGGGGGGGGGGGGGGGGGGGGGGGGGGGGGGGGGGGGGGGGGGGGGGGGGGGGGGGGGGGGGGGGGGGGGGGGGGGGGGGGGGGGGGGGGGGGGGGGGGGGGGGGGGGGGGGGGGGGGGGGGGGGGGGGGGGGGGGGGGGGGGGGGGGGGGGGGGGGGGGGGGGGGGGGGGGGGGGGGGGGGGGGGGGGGGGGGGGGGGGGGGGGGGGGGGGGGGGGGGGGGGGGGGGGGGGGGGGGGGGGGGGGGGGGGGGGGGGGGGGGGGGGGGGGGGGGGGGGGGGGGGGGGGGGGGGGGGGGGGGGGGGGGGGGGGGGGGGGGGGGGGGGGGGGGGGGGGGGGGGGGGGGGGGGGGGGGGGGGGGGGGGGGGGGGGGGGGGGGGGGGGGGGGGGGGGGGGGGGGGGGGGGGGGGGGGGGGGGGGGGGGGGGGGGGGGGGGGGGGGGGGGGGGGGGGGGGGGGGGGGGGGGGGGGGGGGGGGGGGGGGGGGGGGGGGGGGGGGGGGGGGGGGGGGGGGGGGGGGGGGGGGGGGGGGGGGGGGGGGGGGGGGGGGGGGGGGGGGGGGGGGGGGGGGGGGGGGGGGGGGGGGGGGGGGGGGGGGGGGGGGGGGGGGGGGGGGGGGGGGGGGGGGGGGGGGGGGGGGGGGGGGGGGGGGGGGGGGGGGGGGGGGGGGGGGGGGGGGGGGGGGGGGGGGGGGGGGGGGGGGGGGGGGGGGGGGGGGGGGGGGGGGGGGGGGGGGGGGGGGGGGGGGGGGGGGGGGGGGGGGGGGGGGGGGGGGGGGGGGGGGGGGGGGGGGGGGGGGGGGGGGGGGGGGGGGGGGGGGGGGGGGGGGGGGGGGGGGGGGGGGGGGGGGGGGGGGGGGGGGGGGGGGGGGGGGGGGGGGGGGGGGGGGGGGGGGGGGGGGGGGGGGGGGGGGGGGGGGGGGGGGGGGGGGGGGGGGGGGGGGGGGGGGGGGGGGGGGGGGGGGGGGGGGGGGGGGGGGGGGGGGGGGGGGGGGGGGGGGGGGGGGGGGGGGGGGGGGGGGGGGGGGGGGGGGGGGGGGGGGGGGGGGGGGGGGGGGGGGGGGGGGGGGGGGGGGGGGGGGGGGGGGGGGGGGGGGGGGGGGGGGGGGGGGGGGGGGGGGGGGGGGGGGGGGGGGGGGGGGGGGGGGGGGGGGGGGGGGGGGGGGGGGGGGGGGGGGGGGGGGGGGGGGGGGGGGGGGGGGGGGGGGGGGGGGGGGGGGGGGGGGGGGGGGGGGGGGGGGGGGGGGGGGGGGGGGGGGGGGGGGGGGGGGGGGGGGGGGGGGGGGGGGGGGGGGGGGGGGGGGGGGGGGGGGGGGGGGGGGGGGGGGGGGGGGGGGGGGGGGGGGGGGGGGGGGGGGGGGGGGGGGGGGGGGGGGGGGGGGGGGGGGGGGGGGGGGGGGGGGGGGGGGGGGGGGGGGGGGGGGGGGGGGGGGGGGGGGGGGGGGGGGGGGGGGGGGGGGGGGGGGGGGGGGGGGGGGGGGGGGGGGGGGGGGGGGGGGGGGGGGGGGGGGGGGGGGGGGGGGGGGGGGGGGGGGGGGGGGGGGGGGGGGGGGGGGGGGGGGGGGGGGGGGGGGGGGGGGGGGGGGGGGGGGGGGGGGGGGGGGGGGGGGGGGGGGGGGGGGGGGGGGGGGGGGGGGGGGGGGGGGGGGGGGGGGGGGGGGGGGGGGGGGGGGGGGGGGGGGGGGGGGGGGGGGGGGGGGGGGGGGGGGGGGGGGGGGGGGGGGGGGGGGGGGGGGGGGGGGGGGGGGGGGGGGGGGGGGGGGGGGGGGGGGGGGGGGGGGGGGGGGGGGGGGGGGGGGGGGGGGGGGGGGGGGGGGGGGGGGGGGGGGGGGGGGGGGGGGGGGGGGGGGGGGGGGGGGGGGGGGGGGGGGGGGGGGGGGGGGGGGGGGGGGGGGGGGGGGGGGGGGGGGGGGGGGGGGGGGGGGGGGGGGGGGGGGGGGGGGGGGGGGGGGGGGGGGGGGGGGGGGGGGGGGGGGGGGGGGGGGGGGGGGGGGGGGGGGGGGGGGGGGGGGGGGGGGGGGGGGGGGGGGGGGGGGGGGGGGGGGGGGGGGGGGGGGGGGGGGGGGGGGGGGGGGGGGGGGGGGGGGGGGGGGGGGGGGGGGGGGGGGGGGGGGGGGGGGGGGGGGGGGGGGGGGGGGGGGGGGGGGGGGGGGGGGGGGGGGGGGGGGGGGGGGGGGGGGGGGGGGGGGGGGGGGGGGGGGGGGGGGGGGGGGGGGGGGGGGGGGGGGGGGGGGGGGGGGGGGGGGGGGGGGGGGGGGGGGGGGGGGGGGGGGGGGGGGGGGGGGGGGGGGGGGGGGGGGGGGGGGGGGGGGGGGGGGGGGGGGGGGGGGGGGGGGGGGGGGGGGGGGGGGGGGGGGGGGGGGGGGGGGGGGGGGGGGGGGGGGGGGGGGGGGGGGGGGGGGGGGGGGGGGGGGGGGGGGGGGGGGGGGGGGGGGGGGGGGGGGGGGGGGGGGGGGGGGGGGGGGGGGGGGGGGGGGGGGGGGGGGGGGGGGGGGGGGGGGGGGGGGGGGGGGGGGGGGGGGGGGGGGGGGGGGGGGGGGGGGGGGGGGGGGGGGGGGGGGGGGGGGGGGGGGGGGGGGGGGGGGGGGGGGGGGGGGGGGGGGGGGGGGGGGGGGGGGGGGGGGGGGGGGGGGGGGGGGGGGGGGGGGGGGGGGGGGGGGGGGGGGGGGGGGGGGGGGGGGGGGGGGGGGGGGGGGGGGGGGGGGGGGGGGGGGGGGGGGGGGGGGGGGGGGGGGGGGGGGGGGGGGGGGGGGGGGGGGGGGGGGGGGGGGGGGGGGGGGGGGGGGGGGGGGGGGGGGGGGGGGGGGGGGGGGGGGGGGGGGGGGGGGGGGGGGGGGGGGGGGGGGGGGGGGGGGGGGGGGGGGGGGGGGGGGGGGGGGGGGGGGGGGGGGGGGGGGGGGGGGGGGGGGGGGGGGGGGGGGGGGGGGGGGGGGGGGGGGGGGGGGGGGGGGGGGGGGGGGGGGGGGGGGGGGGGGGGGGGGGGGGGGGGGGGGGGGGGGGGGGGGGGGGGGGGGGGGGGGGGGGGGGGGGGGGGGGGGGGGGGGGGGGGGGGGGGGGGGGGGGGGGGGGGGGGGGGGGGGGGGGGGGGGGGGGGGGGGGGGGGGGGGGGGGGGGGGGGGGGGGGGGGGGGGGGGGGGGGGGGGGGGGGGGGGGGGGGGGGGGGGGGGGGGGGGGGGGGGGGGGGGGGGGGGGGGGGGGGGGGGGGGGGGGGGGGGGGGGGGGGGGGGGGGGGGGGGGGGGGGGGGGGGGGGGGGGGGGGGGGGGGGGGGGGGGGGGGGGGGGGGGGGGGGGGGGGGGGGGGGGGGGGGGGGGGGGGGGGGGGGGGGGGGGGGGGGGGGGGGGGGGGGGGGGGGGGGGGGGGGGGGGGGGGGGGGGGGGGGGGGGGGGGGGGGGGGGGGGGGGGGGGGGGGGGGGGGGGGGGGGGGGGGGGGGGGGGGGGGGGGGGGGGGGGGGGGGGGGGGGGGGGGGGGGGGGGGGGGGGGGGGGGGGGGGGGGGGGGGGGGGGGGGGGGGGGGGGGGGGGGGGGGGGGGGGGGGGGGGGGGGGGGGGGGGGGGGGGGGGGGGGGGGGGGGGGGGGGGGGGGGGGGGGGGGGGGGGGGGGGGGGGGGGGGGGGGGGGGGGGGGGGGGGGGGGGGGGGGGGGGGGGGGGGGGGGGGGGGGGGGGGGGGGGGGGGGGGGGGGGGGGGGGGGGGGGGGGGGGGGGGGGGGGGGGGGGGGGGGGGGGGGGGGGGGGGGGGGGGGGGGGGGGGGGGGGGGGGGGGGGGGGGGGGGGGGGGGGGGGGGGGGGGGGGGGGGGGGGGGGGGGGGGGGGGGGGGGGGGGGGGGGGGGGGGGGGGGGGGGGGGGGGGGGGGGGGGGGGGGGGGGGGGGGGGGGGGGGGGGGGGGGGGGGGGGGGGGGGGGGGGGGGGGGGGGGGGGGGGGGGGGGGGGGGGGGGGGGGGGGGGGGGGGGGGGGGGGGGGGGGGGGGGGGGGGGGGGGGGGGGGGGGGGGGGGGGGGGGGGGGGGGGGGGGGGGGGGGGGGGGGGGGGGGGGGGGGGGGGGGGGGGGGGGGGGGGGGGGGGGGGGGGGGGGGGGGGGGGGGGGGGGGGGGGGGGGGGGGGGGGGGGGGGGGGGGGGGGGGGGGGGGGGGGGGGGGGGGGGGGGGGGGGGGGGGGGGGGGGGGGGGGGGGGGGGGGGGGGGGGGGGGGGGGGGGGGGGGGGGGGGGGGGGGGGGGGGGGGGGGGGGGGGGGGGGGGGGGGGGGGGGGGGGGGGGGGGGGGGGGGGGGGGGGGGGGGGGGGGGGGGGGGGGGGGGGGGGGGGGGGGGGGGGGGGGGGGGGGGGGGGGGGGGGGGGGGGGGGGGGGGGGGGGGGGGGGGGGGGGGGGGGGGGGGGGGGGGGGGGGGGGGGGGGGGGGGGGGGGGGGGGGGGGGGGGGGGGGGGGGGGGGGGGGGGGGGGGGGGGGGGGGGGGGGGGGGGGGGGGGGGGGGGGGGGGGGGGGGGGGGGGGGGGGGGGGGGGGGGGGGGGGGGGGGGGGGGGGGGGGGGGGGGGGGGGGGGGGGGGGGGGGGGGGGGGGGGGGGGGGGGGGGGGGGGGGGGGGGGGGGGGGGGGGGGGGGGGGGGGGGGGGGGGGGGGGGGGGGGGGGGGGGGGGGGGGGGGGGGGGGGGGGGGGGGGGGGGGGGGGGGGGGGGGGGGGGGGGGGGGGGGGGGGGGGGGGGGGGGGGGGGGGGGGGGGGGGGGGGGGGGGGGGGGGGGGGGGGGGGGGGGGGGGGGGGGGGGGGGGGGGGGGGGGGGGGGGGGGGGGGGGGGGGGGGGGGGGGGGGGGGGGGGGGGGGGGGGGGGGGGGGGGGGGGGGGGGGGGGGGGGGGGGGGGGGGGGGGGGGGGGGGGGGGGGGGGGGGGGGGGGGGGGGGGGGGGGGGGGGGGGGGGGGGGGGGGGGGGGGGGGGGGGGGGGGGGGGGGGGGGGGGGGGGGGGGGGGGGGGGGGGGGGGGGGGGGGGGGGGGGGGGGGGGGGGGGGGGGGGGGGGGGGGGGGGGGGGGGGGGGGGGGGGGGGGGGGGGGGGGGGGGGGGGGGGGGGGGGGGGGGGGGGGGGGGGGGGGGGGGGGGGGGGGGGGGGGGGGGGGGGGGGGGGGGGGGGGGGGGGGGGGGGGGGGGGGGGGGGGGGGGGGGGGGGGGGGGGGGGGGGGGGGGGGGGGGGGGGGGGGGGGGGGGGGGGGGGGGGGGGGGGGGGGGGGGGGGGGGGGGGGGGGGGGGGGGGGGGGGGGGGGGGGGGGGGGGGGGGGGGGGGGGGGGGGGGGGGGGGGGGGGGGGGGGGGGGGGGGGGGGGGGGGGGGGGGGGGGGGGGGGGGGGGGGGGGGGGGGGGGGGGGGGGGGGGGGGGGGGGGGGGGGGGGGGGGGGGGGGGGGGGGGGGGGGGGGGGGGGGGGGGGGGGGGGGGGGGGGGGGGGGGGGGGGGGGGGGGGGGGGGGGGGGGGGGGGGGGGGGGGGGGGGGGGGGGGGGGGGGGGGGGGGGGGGGGGGGGGGGGGGGGGGGGGGGGGGGGGGGGGGGGGGGGGGGGGGGGGGGGGGGGGGGGGGGGGGGGGGGGGGGGGGGGGGGGGGGGGGGGGGGGGGGGGGGGGGGGGGGGGGGGGGGGGGGGGGGGGGGGGGGGGGGGGGGGGGGGGGGGGGGGGGGGGGGGGGGGGGGGGGGGGGGGGGGGGGGGGGGGGGGGGGGGGGGGGGGGGGGGGGGGGGGGGGGGGGGGGGGGGGGGGGGGGGGGGGGGGGGGGGGGGGGGGGGGGGGGGGGGGGGGGGGGGGGGGGGGGGGGGGGGGGGGGGGGGGGGGGGGGGGGGGGGGGGGGGGGGGGGGGGGGGGGGGGGGGGGGGGGGGGGGGGGGGGGGGGGGGGGGGGGGGGGGGGGGGGGGGGGGGGGGTCGGGGTATCTTCACCCCGACCAGTAGAGCAAATAGTTGCTCCTCAACCTACTAAACCTACTGAAAATGTTTACTTTGAAATTCCTTCGGGTATGATAGAGAAACTGCTAGCTAATCCTTTTGCAGGGGATGGAACATTGCATCCTGATTTACACTTAATCTATGTGGATGAAGTTTGTGGATTATTTAAGCTTGTAGGTATGCCCGATGATGTTATCAAGAAGAAGGTCTTCCCTTTATCTTTGAAGGGAGATGCATTGACATGGTATAGGCTATGTGATGATATGGGATCATGGAACTACAAACGATTGAAATTGGAATTTCATCAGAAGTTTTATCCTATGCATCTTGTTCATCGTGATCGTAATTATATATATAATTTTTGGCCTCGCGAAGGAGAAAGCATCGCTCAAGATTGGGGGAGGCTTAAGTCAATGTTATATTCATGCCCCAATCATGAGCTCTCAAGAGAAATGATTATTCAAAATTTTTATGCTCGGCTTTCTCGTAATATTCAATCCATGCTCGATACTTCTTGTACTGGCTCTTTTATGATGAAGACTATTGAATTCAAATGGGATTTACTGGAAAGAATTAAACGCAACTCTGAAGATTGGGACCTCGACGAAGGTAAGGAGTCAGGTATAACACCTAAGTTTGATTGTGTTAAATCTTTTATGGATATCGATGCTTTCCGTGAATTTAGCATTAAATATGGACTTGACTCTGAGATAGTAGCTTCTTTCTGTGAATCTTTTGCCACTCATGTTGATCTCCCTAAGGAGAAGTGGTTTAAATATAATCATCCTCCCATTGAAGTAAAAGTAGTTGCACCTATTAAAGTTGAAGAAAAGACTATCACTTATAATGATCCTATTGTTCCTACTGCTTATATTGAGAAACCACCTTTCCCTGTTAGAATGGAGGATCATGCTAAAGCTTCAACTGTAGTCAACAAAAGTAATATTAGGACACACAAACCTCCTGAGCAAGTTAAAGTTGAACCTAATATTGCTATGGTTAAAGATCTCTTGGCTGATAATATTGATGGGCATGTTATTTACTTCTGTGATGAGACTGCTAGAATTGCTAAACCTAGTGCTAAAGATAAACATAGACCTGTAGTAGGCATGCCTGTTATTTCTGTTAAAATAGGAGATCATTGTTATCATGGCTTATGTGATATGGGTGCTAGTGATAGTGCAATACCTCATACCTTATACAAAGAAATTATGCATGATATTGCACCTGCTGAGATAGAAGATATCGATGTTACCATTAAGCTTGCCAATAGAGATACTATCTCACCGATAGGGATTGTTAGAGATGTTGAAGTCTTGTGTGGGAAGGTTAAATATCCCGCTGATTTTCTTGTTCTTGGTTCCCCACAAGATAGCTTTTGTCCCATTATATTTGGTAGACCCTTCTTGAATATTGTCAATGCTAGGATAGACTGCGAAAAGGATGTTGTTACTATTGGTTTGGATGATATGTCTCATGAGTTTAATTTTTCTAAATTTCGTAGACAACCCCGTGATCAGGAATTGCCTAGTAAGGATGAAATTATTGGTCTTGCTTCTATTGTTGTGCCTCCTAATGATCCTTTAGAACAATATTTGCTAGACCATGAAAATGATATGTTTATGAATGAAACAAGGGAAATAGATGAAGTATTCTTTAAACAGGGACCTATTCTGAAACACAACTTGCCTGTTGAAATTCTAGGGGATCCTCCTCCACCCAAGGGTGATCCCGTGTTTGAGCTTAAACCACTACCTGATACTCTTAAATATGCTTATCTTGATGAAAAGAAGATATATCCTGTTATTATTAGTGCTAACCTTTCAGAGAAGGAGGAAGAAAAATTATTGAAAACTCTGAAGAAGCACCGAGCTGCTATTGGATATACTCTTGATGATCTTAAGGGCATTAGTCCCACTCTATGTCAACACAAAATAAATTTGGAGAAAGATGCCAAACCGGTTATTGATCACCAACGACGGTTGAATCCTAAAATGAAAGAAGTAGTAAGAAAGGAAATATTAAAGCTCCTTGAGGCAGGTATAATTTATCCCGTTGCTGATAGCCAGTAGGTAAGTCCTGTCCATTGTGTCCCTAAGAAGGGACGTATTACTGTCGTTCCTAATGATAAAGATGAATTGATTCCGCAAAGAATTATTACAGGTTATAGGATGGTAATTGATTTCCGCAAACTAAATAAAGCTACTAAAAAAGATCATTACCCTTTGCCTTTCATTGATCAAATGCTAGAAAGATTATCCAAACATACACATTTTTGCTTTCTAGATGGTTACTCTGGCTTCTCTCAAATACCTGTGTCAGCTGATGATCAAGCAAAGACCACTTTTACTTGCCCTTTCGATACTTTTGCTTATAGACGTATGCCTTTTGGTTTATGTAATGCACCTACTACCTTTCAAAGATGCATGATGGCTATATTATCTAATTTTTGTGAAAAGATTTGTGAGGTTTTCATGGATGATTTCTCTGTTTATGGATCCTCTTTTGATGATTGCTTGAGCAACCTTGATCGAGTTTTGCAGAGATGTGAAGAAACTAACCTTGTCTTGAATTGGGAGAAATGCCACTTTATGGGGGGGGGGGGGGGGGGGGGGGGGGGGGGGGGGGGGGGGGGGGGGGGGGGGGGGGGGGGGGGGGGGGGGGGGGGGGGGGGGGGGGGGGGGGGGGGGGGGGGGGGGGGGGGGGGGGGGGGGGGGGGGGGGGGGGGGGGGGGGGGGGGGGGGGGGGGGGGGGGGGGGGGGGGGGGGGGGGGGGGGGGGGGGGGGGGGGGGGGGGGGGGGGGGGGGGGGGGGGGGGGGGGGGGGGGGGGGGGGGGGGGGGGGGGGGGGGGGGGGGGGGGGGGGGGGGGGGGGGGGGGGGGGGGGGGGGGGGGGGGGGGGGTACCAGCAAAAGAAAAAGTTTTTCTATGATTTGAGACATTACTTTTGGGATGACCCACATCTTTATAAAGAAGGAGTAGATGGTGTTATTAGATGTTGTGTACCGGAGCATGAACATGAACAGATCCTACGCAAGTGTCACTCTGAGGCTTATGGAGGGCACCACGCTGGAGATAGAACTGCACATAAGGTATTGCAATCCGGTTTTTATTGGCCTACTCTCTTCAAGGATGCCCGTAAGTTTGTCTTGTCTTGTGATGAATGTCAAAGAATTGGTAATATCAGTAGACGTCAGGAAATGCCTATGAATTATTCACTTGTTATTGAACCATTTGATGTTTGGGGCTTTGATTACATGGGACTGTTTCCTTCCTCTAATGGGTATACACATATTTTAGTTGCTGTTGATTACGTTACTAAGTGGGTAGAAGCTATTCCAACTAGTAGTGCTGATCATAACACCTCTATTAAGATGCTTAAAGAGATTATTTTTCTGAGGTTTGGAGTCCCTAGATATCTAATGACTGATGGTGGTTCACATTTTATTCATGGTGCTTTTCGTAAAATGCTTGCCAAGTATGATGTTAATCATAGAACTGCATCTCCTTATCACCCACAGTCTAGTGGTGAAGTAGAATTGAGTAATAGAGAGCTCAAATTAATTTTGCAAAAGACTGTTAATAGATCTAGAAAGAATTGGTCCAAGAAACTTGATGATGCATTATGGGCCTATAGAACTGCATATAAAAATCCTATGGGTATGTCTCCGTACAAAATGGTTTATGGAAAAGCATGTCACTTACCTCTCGAATTAGAACATAAGGCATATTGGGCCATTAAAGAGCTCAATTATGATTTCAAACTTGCCGGTTAGCAGAGGTTATTTGACATTAGCTCACTTGATGAATGGAGAACCCAAGCCTATGAAAATGCCAAATTGTTTAAAGAAAAAGTTAAAAGATGGCATGACAAAAGGATACAAAAGCGTGAGTTTAATGTAGGTGATTATGTGTTGCTGTTCAACTCTCGTTTAAGATTTTTTGCAGGAAAACTTCTCTCTAAATGGGAAGGTCCTTACGTTATTGAGGAGGTCTATCGTTCCGGTGCCATAAAAAATAATAACTTCGAAGGCACAAATCCAAAGGTGGTGAATGGTCAAAGAATCAAACATTATATCTCAGGTAATCCTATAAATGTTGAAACTAATGTTATTGAAACCGTAACCCCGGAGGAATACATAAGAGACACTTTCCAGAATGTTTCAGACTCCGAAAAGGAATAGGTACGTGGTACGGTAAGTAAACCGACTCCAAAACAGTTCTAATGGCAATTTTTCTCCGTTTTGGAATATTTAGAAAAATAGGAAAATAAGAAGCAGTCCGGGAAGGACACGAGGCTTCCACGAGGGTGGGAGGCGTGCCCTACCCCCCTGGGCGCGCCCCCCTGCCTCGTGGGCACCTCGTGTGCTCTCCGGACTCCGTTTTCTTGCACGATACTTCTTTTAGTCGGTAAAAATTCATTATATAATTTCCTGAAGGTTTTGACCCTCGTATCACGCAAGTGTCCTCTGTTTTTGTTTCGAGCTGTTTCTGTAGCAGGTTTGGAGCAAGATGTCATCTCAGGATTCTGACGGAGAGAGCTATATCTCACATCTCGTTGCTGACCCAAAGACCTATGGGGATCTATCTCCTTGTGGTCGAACTACGGATGATGAGGAGGATGCTCATTTGATGAGGATCAATGATTCAAGTTTGGAGGAGGAGGATGTCCCTTTACCTCAACCTGGGGATATGCGCGTGAAGTTCAAGAAGTCTAGTCTTCCTAAGAGGGCTAAACTGTCTAACAACCGATCTATTCCTTCTCGTTTTCGGCAGAGAAGCAAAGGAGATTTATGTGACAAGATCTTGAAGCTGGAATCGGAGGTCGATGATTTAAAGGAGGAAATTGCCCTTCTTGAGTACAGTATGAAAAAGCTGACGGCACAGTTATCTACATCATCACCATCCTCTTCACCTCCAAAGAAGGAGACATAATCACATGGGTATGGGCACTCCCCTTGGCAGCTGCCAAGCTTGGGGGAGGTGCCCCGGTATCGGGGGGGGGGGGGGGGGGGGGGGGGGGGGGGGGGGGGGGGGGGGGGGGGGGGGGGGGGGGGGGGGGGGGGGGGGGGGGGGGGGGGGGGGGGGGGGGGGGGGGGGGGGGGGGGGGGGGGGGGGGGGGGGGGGGGGGGGGGGGGGGGGGGGGGGGGGGGGGGGGGGGGGGGGGGGGGGGGGGGGGGGGGGGGGGGGGGGGGGGGGGGGGGGGGGGGGGGGGGGGGGGGGGGGGGGGGGGGGGGGGGGGGGGGGGGGGGGGGGGGGGGGGGGGGGGGGGGGGGGGGGGGGGGGGGGGGGGGGGGGGGGGGGGGGGGGGGGGGGGGGGGGGGGGGGGGGGGGGGGGGGGGGGGGGGGGGGGGGGGGGGGGGGGGGGGGGGGGGGGGGGGGGGGGGGGGGGGGGGGGGGGGGGGGGGGGGGGGGGGGGGGGGGGGGGGGGGGGGGGGGGGGGGGGGGGGGGGGGGGGGGGGGGGGGGGGGGGGGGGGGGGGGGGGGGGGGGGGGGGGGGGGGGGGGGGGGGGGGGGGGGGGGGGGGGGGGGGGGGGGGGGGGGGGGGGGGGGGGGGGGGGGGGGGGGGGGGGGGGGGGGGGGGGGGGGGGGGGGGGGGGGGGGGGGGGGGGGGGGGGGGGGGGGGGGGGGGGGGGGGGGGGGGGGGGGGGGGGGGGGGGGGGGGGGGGGGGGGGGGGGGGGGGGGGGGGGGGGGGGGGGGGGGGGGGGGGGGGGGGGGGGGGGGGGGGGGGGGGGGGGGGGGGGGGGGGGGGGGGGGGGGGGGGGGGGGGGGGGGGGGGGGGGGGGGGGGGGGGGGGGGGGGGGGGGGGGGGGGGGGGGGGGGGGGGGGGGGGGGGGGGGGGGGGGGGGGGGGGGGGGGGGGGGGGGGGGGGGGGGGGGGGGGGGGGGGGGGGGGGGGGGGGGGGGGGGGGGGGGGGGGGGGGGGGGGGGGGGGGGGGGGGGGGGGGGGGGGGGGGGGGGGGGGGGGGGGGGGGGGGGGGGGGGGGGGGGGGGGGGGGGGGGGGGGGGGGGGGGGGGGGGGGGGGGGGGGGGGGGGGGGGGGGGGGGGGGGGGGGGGGGGGGGGGGGGGGGGGGGGGGGGGGGGGGGGGGGGGGGGGGGGGGGGGGGGGGGGGGGGGGGGGGGGGGGGGGGGGGGGGGGGGGGGGGGGGGGGGGGGGGGGGGGGGGGGGGGGGGGGGGGGGGGGGGGGGGGGGGGGGGGGGGGGGGGGGGGGGGGGGGGGGGGGGGGGGGGGGGGGGGGGGGGGGGGGGGGGGGGGGGGGGGGGGGGGGGGGGGGGGGGGGGGGGGGGGGGGGGGGGGGGGGGGGGGGGGGGGGGGGGGGGGGGGGGGGGGGGGGGGGGGGGGGGGGGGGGGGGGGGGGGGGGGGGGGGGGGGGGGGGGGGGGGGGGGGGGGGGGGGGGGGGGGGGGGGGGGGGGGGGGGGGGGGGGGGGGGGGGGGGGGGGGGGGGGGGGGGGGGGGGGGGGGGGGGGGGGGGGGGGGGGGGGGGGGGGGGGGGGGGGGGGGGGGGGGGGGGGGGGGGGGGGGGGGGGGGGGGGGGGGGGGGGGGGGGGGGGGGGGGGGGGGGGGGGGGGGGGGGGGGGGGGGGGGGGGGGGGGGGGGGGGGGGGGGGGGGGGGGGGGGGGGGGGGGGGGGGGGGGGGGGGGGGGGGGGGGGGGGGGGGGGGGGGGGGGGGGGGGGGGGGGGGGGGGGGGGGGGGGGGGGGGGGGGGGGGGGGGGGGGGGGGGGGGGGGGGGGGGGGGGGGGGGGGGGGGGGGGGGGGGGGGGGGGGGGGGGGGGGGGGGGGGGGGGGGGGGGGGGGGGGGGGGGGGGGGGGGGGGGGGGGGGGGGGGGGGGGGGGGGGGGGGGGGGGGGGGGGGGGGGGGGGGGGGGGGGGGGGGGGGGGGGGGGGGGGGGGGGGGGGGGGGGGGGGGGGGGGGGGGGGGGGGGGGGGGGGGGGGGGGGGGGGGGGGGGGGGGGGGGGGGGGGGGGGGGGGGGGGGGGGGGGGGGGGGGGGGGGGGGGGGGGGGGGGGGGGGGGGGGGGGGGGGGGGGGGGGGGGGGGGGGGGGGGGGGGGGGGGGGGGGGGGGGGGGGGGGGGGGGGGGGGGGGGGGGGGGGGGGGGGGGGGGGGGGGGGGGGGGGGGGGGGGGGGGGGGGGGGGGGGGGGGGGGGGGGGGGGGGGGGGGGGGGGGGGGGGGGGGGGGGGGGGGGGGGGGGGGGGGGGGGGGGGGGGGGGGGGGGGGGGGGGGGGGGGGGGGGGGGGGGGGGGGGGGGGGGGGGGGGGGGGGGGGGGGGGGGGGGGGGGGGGGGGGGGGGGGGGGGGGGGGGGGGGGGGGGGGGGGGGGGGGGGGGGGGGGGGGGGGGGGGGGGGGGGGGGGGGGGGGGGGGGGGGGGGGGGGGGGGGGGGGGGGGGGGGGGGGGGGGGGGGGGGGGGGGGGGGGGGGGGGGGGGGGGGGGGGGGGGGGGGGGGGGGGGGGGGGGGGGGGGGGGGGGGGGGGGGGGGGGGGGGGGGGGGGGGGGGGGGGGGGGGGGGGGGGGGGGGGGGGGGGGGGGGGGGGGGGGGGGGGGGGGGGGGGGGGGGGGGGGGGGGGGGGGGGGGGGGGGGGGGGGGGGGGGGGGGGGGGGGGGGGGGGGGGGGGGGGGGGGGGGGGGGGGGGGGGGGGGGGGGGGGGGGGGGGGGGGGGGGGGGGGGGGGGGGGGGGGGGGGGGGGGGGGGGGGGGGGGGGGGGGGGGGGGGGGGGGGGGGGGGGGGGGGGGGGGGGGGGGGGGGGGGGGGGGGGGGGGGGGGGGGGGGGGGGGGGGGGGGGGGGGGGGGGGGGGGGGGGGGGGGGGGGGGGGGGGGGGGGGGGGGGGGGGGGGGGGGGGGGGGGGGGGGGGGGGGGGGGGGGGGGGGGGGGGGGGGGGGGGGGGGGGGGGGGGGGGGGGGGGGGGGGGGGGGGGGGGGGGGGGGGGGGGGGGGGGGGGGGGGGGGGGGGGGGGGGGGGGGGGGGGGGGGGGGGGGGGGGGGGGGGGGGGGGGGGGGGGGGGGGGGGGGGGGGGGGGGGGGGGGGGGGGGGGGGGGGGGGGGGGGGGGGGGGGGGGGGGGGGGGGGGGGGGGGGGGGGGGGGGGGGGGGGGGGGGGGGGGGGGGGGGGGGGGGGGGGGGGGGGGGGGGGGGGGGGGGGGGGGGGGGGGGGGGGGGGGGGGGGGGGGGGGGGGGGGGGGGGGGGGGGGGGGGGGGGGGGGGGGGGGGGGGGGGGGGGGGGGGGGGGGGGGGGGGGGGGGGGGGGGGGGGGGGGGGGGGGGGGGGGGGGGGGGGGGGGGGGGGGGGGGGGGGGGGGGGGGGGGGGGGGGGGGGGGGGGGGGGGGGGGGGGGGGGGGGGGGGGGGGGGGGGGGGGGGGGGGGGGGGGGGGGGGGGGGGGGGGGGGGGGGGGGGGGGGGGGGGGGGGGGGGGGGGGGGGGGGGGGGGGGGGGGGGGGGGGGGGGGGGGGGGGGGGGGGGGGGGGGGGGGGGGGGGGGGGGGGGGGGGGGGGGGGGGGGGGGGGGGGGGGGGGGGGGGGGGGGGGGGGGGGGGGGGGGGGGGGGGGGGGGGGGGGGGGGGGGGGGGGGGGGGGGGGGGGGGGGGGGGGGGGGGGGGGGGGGGGGGGGGGGGGGGGGGGGGGGGGGGGGGGGGGGGGGGGGGGGGGGGGGGGGGGGGGGGGGGGGGGGGGGGGGGGGGGGGGGGGGGGGGGGGGGGGGGGGGGGGGGGGGGGGGGGGGGGGGGGGGGGGGGGGGGGGGGGGGGGGGGGGGGGGGGGGGGGGGGGGGGGGGGGGGGGGGGGGGGGGGGGGGGGGGGGGGGGGGGGGGGGGGGGGGGGGGGGGGGGGGGGGGGGGGGGGGGGGGGGGGGGGGGGGGGGGGGGGGGGGGGGGGGGGGGGGGGGGGGGGGGGGGGGGGGGGGGGGGGGGGGGGGGGGGGGGGGGGGGGGGGGGGGGGGGGGGGGGGGGGGGGGGGGGGGGGGGGGGGGGGGGGGGGGGGGGGGGGGGGGGGGGGGGGGGGGGGGGGGGGGGGGGGGGGGGGGGGGGGGGGGGGGGGGGGGGGGGGGGGGGGGGGGGGGGGGGGGGGGGGGGGGGGGGGGGGGGGGGGGGGGGGGGGGGGGGGGGGGGGGGGGGGGGGGGGGGGGGGGGGGGGGGGGGGGGGGGGGGGGGGGGGGGGGGGGGGGGGGGGGGGGGGGGGGGGGGGGGGGGGGGGGGGGGGGGGGGGGGGGGGGGGGGGGGGGGGGGGGGGGGGGGGGGGGGGGGGGGGGGGGGGGGGGGGGGGGGGGGGGGGGGGGGGGGGGGGGGGGGGGGGGGGGGGGGGGGGGGGGGGGGGGGGGGGGGGGGGGGGGGGGGGGGGGGGGGGGGGGGGGGGGGGGGGGGGGGGGGGGGGGGGGGGGGGGGGGGGGGGGGGGGGGGGGGGGGGGGGGGGGGGGGGGGGGGGGGGGGGGGGGGGGGGGGGGGGGGGGGGGGGGGGGGGGGGGGGGGGGGGGGGGGGGGGGGGGGGGGGGGGGGGGGGGGGGGGGGGGGGGGGGGGGGGGGGGGGGGGGGGGGGGGGGGGGGGGGGGGGGGGGGGGGGGGGGGGGGGGGGGGGGGGGGGGGGGGGGGGGGGGGGGGGGGGGGGGGGGGGGGGGGGGGGGGGGGGGGGGGGGGGGGGGGGGGGGGGGGGGGGGGGGGGGGGGGGGGGGGGGGGGGGGGGGGGGGGGGGGGGGGGGGGGGGGGGGGGGGGGGGGGGGGGGGGGGGGGGGGGGGGGGGGGGGGGGGGGGGGGGGGGGGGGGGGGGGGGGGGGGGGGGGGGGGGGGGGGGGGGGGGGGGGGGGGGGGGGGGGGGGGGGGGGGGGGGGGGGGGGGGGGGGGGGGGGGGGGGGGGGGGGGGGGGGGGGGGGGGGGGGGGGGGGGGGGGGGGGGGGGGGGGGGGGGGGGGGGGGGGGGGGGGGGGGGGGGGGGGGGGGGGGGGGGGGGGGGGGGGGGGGGGGGGGGGGGGGGGGGGGGGGGGGGGGGGGGGGGGGGGGGGGGGGGGGGGGGGGGGGGGGGGGGGGGGGGGGGGGGGGGGGGGGGGGGGGGGGGGGGGGGGGGGGGGGGGGGGGGGGGGGGGGGGGGGGGGGGGGGGGGGGGGGGGGGGGGGGGGGGGGGGGGGGGGGGGGGGGGGGGGGGGGGGGGGGGGGGGGGGGGGGGGGGGGGGGGGGGGGGGGGGGGGGGGGGGGGGGGGGGGGGGGGGGGGGGGGGGGGGGGGGGGGGGGGGGGGGGGGGGGGGGGGGGGGGGGGGGGGGGGGGGGGGGGGGGGGGGGGGGGGGGGGGGGGGGGGGGGGGGGGGGGGGGGGGGGGGGGGGGGGGGGGGGGGGGGGGGGGGGGGGGGGGGGGGGGGGGGGGGGGGGGGGGGGGGGGGGGGGGGGGGGGGGGGGGGGGGGGGGGGGGGGGGGGGGGGGGGGGGGGGGGGGGGGGGGGGGGGGGGGGGGGGGGGGGGGGGGGGGGGGGGGGGGGGGGGGGGGGGGGGGGGGGGGGGGGGGGGGGGGGGGGGGGGGGGGGGGGGGGGGGGGGGGGGGGGGGGGGGGGGGGGGGGGGGGGGGGGGGGGGGGGGGGGGGGGGGGGGGGGGGGGGGGGGGGGGGGGGGGGGGGGGGGGGGGGGGGGGGGGGGGGGGGGGGGGGGGGGGGGGGGGGGGGGGGGGGGGGGGGGGGGGGGGGGGGGGGGGGGGGGGGGGGGGGGGGGGGGGGGGGGGGGGGGGGGGGGGGGGGGGGGGGGGGGGGGGGGGGGGGGGGGGGGGGGGGGGGGGGGGGGGGGGGGGGGGGGGGGGGGGGGGGGGGGGGGGGGGGGGGGGGGGGGGGGGGGGGGGGGGGGGGGGGGGGGGGGGGGGGGGGGGGGGGGGGGGGGGGGGGGGGGGGGGGGGGGGGGGGGGGGGGGGGGGGGGGGGGGGGGGGGGGGGGGGGGGGGGGGGGGGGGGGGGGGGGGGGGGGGGGGGGGGGGGGGGGGGGGGGGGGGGGGGGGGGGGGGGGGGGGGGGGGGGGGGGGGGGGGGGGGGGGGGGGGGGGGGGGGGGGGGGGGGGGGGGGGGGGGGGGGGGGGGGGGGGGGGGGGGGGGGGGGGGGGGGGGGGGGGGGGGGGGGGGGGGGGGGGGGGGGGGGGGGGGGGGGGGGGGGGGGGGGGGGGGGGGGGGGGGGGGGGGGGGGGGGGGGGGGGGGGGGGGGGGGGGGGGGGGGGGGGGGGGGGGGGGGGGGGGGGGGGGGGGGGGGGGGGGGGGGGGGGGGGGGGGGGGGGGGGGGGGGGGGGGGGGGGGGGGGGGGGGGGGGGGGGGGGGGGGGGGGGGGGGGGGGGGGGGGGGGGGGGGGGGGGGGGGGGGGGGGGGGGGGGGGGGGGGGGGGGGGGGGGGGGGGGGGGGGGGGGGGGGGGGGGGGGGGGGGGGGGGGGGGGGGGGGGGGGGGGGGGGGGGGGGGGGGGGGGGGGGGGGGGGGGGGGGGGGGGGGGGGGGGGGGGGGGGGGGGGGGGGGGGGGGGGGGGGGGGGGGGGGGGGGGGGGGGGGGGGGGGGGGGGGGGGGGGGGGGGGGGGGGGGGGGGGGGGGGGGGGGGGGGGGGGGGGGGGGGGGGGGGGGGGGGGGGGGGGGGGGGGGGGGGGGGGGGGGGGGGGGGGGGGGGGGGGGGGGGGGGGGGGGGGGGGGGGGGGGGGGGGGGGGGGGGGGGGGGGGGGGGGGGGGGGGGGGGGGGGGGGGGGGGGGGGGGGGGGGGGGGGGGGGGGGGGGGGGGGGGGGGGGGGGGGGGGGGGGGGGGGGGGGGGGGGGGGGGGGGGGGGGGGGGGGGGGGGGGGGGGGGGGGGGGGGGGGGGGGGGGGGGGGGGGGGGGGGGGGGGGGGGGGGGGGGGGGGGGGGGGGGGGGGGGGGGGGGGGGGGGGGGGGGGGGGGGGGGGGGGGGGGGGGGGGGGGGGGGGGGGGGGGGGGGGGGGGGGGGGGGGGGGGGGGGGGGGGGGGGGGGGGGGGGGGGGGGGGGGGGGGGGGGGGGGGGGGGGGGGGGGGGGGGGGGGGGGGGGGGGGGGGGGGGGGGGGGGGGGGGGGGGGGGGGGGGGGGGGGGGGGGGGGGGGGGGGGGGGGGGGGGGGGGGGGGGGGGGGGGGGGGGGGGGGGGGGGGGGGGGGGGGGGGGGGGGGGGGGGGGGGGGGGGGGGGGGGGGGGGGGGGGGGGGGGGGGGGGGGGGGGGGGGGGGGGGGGGGGGGGGGGGGGGGGGGGGGGGGGGGGGGGGGGGGGGGGGGGGGGGGGGGGGGGGGGGGGGGGGGGGGGGGGGGGGGGGGGGGGGGGGGGGGGGGGGGGGGGGGGGGGGGGGGGGGGGGGGGGGGGGGGGGGGGGGGGGGGGGGGGGGGGGGGGGGGGGGGGGGGGGGGGGGGGGGGGGGGGGGGGGGGGGGGGGGGGGGGGGGGGGGGGGGGGGGGGGGGGGGGGGGGGGGGGGGGGGGGGGGGGGGGGGGGGGGGGGGGGGGGGGGGGGGGGGGGGGGGGGGGGGGGGGGGGGGGGGGGGGGGGGGGGGGGGGGGGGGGGGGGGGGGGGGGGGGGGGGGGGGGGGGGGGGGGGGGGGGGGGGGGGGGGGGGGGGGGGGGGGGGGGGGGGGGGGGGGGGGGGGGGGGGGGGGGGGGGGGGGGGGGGGGGGGGGGGGGGGGGGGGGGGGGGGGGGGGGGGGGGGGGGGGGGGGGGGGGGGGGGGGGGGGGGGGGGGGGGGGTTGGATATAGGGGAGCATGAATTATTATTGTTGACATTACCCTTGAGGTAAAAGGTTGTGGGGAAAAACTATAAGCCCCTATCTTTCTCTGTGTCCGATTAAAACTTCATATCCTCAAGTATTGCGTGAGTGTTAGCAATTATGAAGGACTAAATGATAGTGCCAAGCTTGGGGGAGGTGCCCCGGTATCGTATCACCATCACAACTCCTATCTTTATCGTTTTTCTTAGTTCGATCCTATTAGAAGTATCTTGATCTAGTAGAATAAAGTTTATGGCATGATCTAGTTTTGAGTTTTGCTTTATGATCTCTCTTTGTAATCGAGTCCGTGAGCTATATATAATAAAGATTAGTGTTGAGTCAAGGGCGTGATTATTTTGCCATGATCTTGGGTGAATAAAAGAAAGAAGAAAAGAATAAAAAGAAACAAAAAGTTCATATTGATCCTATTGAGAGTAATGACTTCACATAGAAAGAGTATGATGATTTAAAGTTGTTGGGAGTTGGCAGACATAGCTTTGGTCATTGTTGCAATTAATAGGAAGTAATAAGGAAAGAGAGGTTTCCACATATAGATATATTATCATTGACATCTTTTATGATTGGGAGCACTCATTAAATATGACATGCTAAAGGGTTGATGTTGGACAAGGAAGACAACGTAATGAGTTATGTCTTTCTTATATCTGAGATAAAGTATGTTGTCATGGATCCTCTAACTTGTTGAGCTTGCCTTTCACCCTCATGCTAGCCAAATTCTCAGCACCAAGTAGAAATACTAGTTGTGCTTCCAAATACCCTTAAACCAGTTTTGCCATGAGAGTCCACCATATCTACCAGTAAGATCCTTCAAGTAAGTTGTCATCGGTGCAAAGCAATAAAAATTGCTCTAAAGGGGGGGGGGGGGGGGGGGGGGGGGGGGGGGGGGGGGGGGGGGGGGGGGGGGGGGGGGGGGGGGGGGGGGGGGGGGGGGGGGGGGGGGGGGGGGGGGGGGGGGGGGGGGGGGGGGGGGGGGGGGGGGGGGGGGGGGGGGGGGGGGGGGGGGGGGGGGGGGGGGGGGGGGGGGGGGGGGGGGGGGGGGGGGGGGGGGGGGGGGGGGGGGGGGGGGGGGGGGGGGGGGGGGGGGGGGGGGGGGGGGGGGGGGGGGGGGGGGGGGGGGGGGGGGGGGGGGGGGGGGGGGGGGGGGGGGGGGGGGGGGGGGGGGGGGGGGGGGGGGGGGGGGGGGGGGGGGGGGGGGGGGGGGGGGGGGGGGGGGGGGGGGGGGGGGGGGGGGGGGGGGGGGGGGGGGGGGGGGGGGGGGGGGGGGGGGGGGGGGGGGGGGGGGGGGGGGGGGGGGGGGGGGGGGGGGGGGGGGGGGGGGGGGGGGGGGGGGGGGGGGGGGGGGGGGGGGGGGGGGGGGGGGGGGGGGGGGGGGGGGGGGGGGGGGGGGGGGGGGGGGGGGGGGGGGGGGGGGGGGGGGGGGGGGGGGGGGGGGGGGGGGGGGGGGGGGGGGGGGGGGGGGGGGGGGGGGGGGGGGGGGGGGGGGGGGGGGGGGGGGGGGGGGGGGGGGGGGGGGGGGGGGGGGGGGGGGGGGGGGGGGGGGGGGGGGGGGGGGGGGGGGGGGGGGGGGGGGGGGGGGGGGGGGGGGGGGGGGGGGGGGGGGGGGGGGGGGGGGGGGGGGGGGGGGGGGGGGGGGGGGGGGGGGGGGGGGGGGGGGGGGGGGGGGGGGGGGGGGGGGGGGGGGGGGGGGGGGGGGGGGGGGGGGGGGGGGGGGGGGGGGGGGGGGGGGGGGGGGGGGGGGGGGGGGGGGGGGGGGGGGGGGGGGGGGGGGGGGGGGGGGGGGGGGGGGGGGGGGGGGGGGGGGGGGGGGGGGGGGGGGGGGGGGGGGGGGGGGGGGGGGGGGGGGGGGGGGGGGGGGGGGGGGGGGGGGGGGGGGGGGGGGGGGGGGGGGGGGGGGGGGGGGGGGGGGGGGGGGGGGGGGGGGGGGGGGGGGGGGGGGGGGGGGGGGGGGGGGGGGGGGGGGGGGGGGGGGGGGGGGGGGGGGGGGGGGGGGGGGGGGGGGGGGGGGGGGGGGGGGGGGGGGGGGGGGGGGGGGGGGGGGGGGGGGGGGGGGGGGGGGGGGGGGGGGGGGGGGGGGGGGGGGGGGGGGGGGAGAGTCTATGTCAGAGCGTAAAAGCAAGTCCACATACTCAACTATCATTTAGTCCTTCATAATTGCTAGCACTCACGCGATACTTGTGGTTACGGAGTTTTAATTGGACACAGAGAAAGATAGGGGCTTTTAGTTTTGCCCCACAACCTTTTACCTCAACGGTAATGTCAACAATAACAATTCATGCTCCACCACATCCAATTAGATATGTATATCATACTCTTTCCAACATGCTGAGCTTGCCAAAGGCTAAAATGAAAAAGGAATGGTGAGCATCACCATGACTCTTGTGAGGTAGAGGATAATAATAAAAGATAGGCCCTTCAGAGAGGGAAGCAGAGGTTGTCATGCGCGTTTAGGGTTGATGCACAAAATATTAATGCAAGAGAACGTCACTTTATATTGCCCCTTGTATGTGAACCTTTATTATGCAGTCCGTCGCTTTTATTGCGTCCACAACAAGTTCGTACAAAGCTTATTTCTCTACATTAATAAGGGGGGGGGGGGGGGGGGAGTAATTTTTATTTCTTGCACCGATGACAACTTACTTGAAGGATCTTACTCAATCCATAGGTAGATATGGTGGACTCTCATGGCAAAACTGGTTTAAGGGTGTTTGGAAGCACAAGTAGTATTTCTACTTGGTGCTAAGAATTTGGCTAGCATGAGGGGGAAAGGCAAGCTCAACATGGTAGAGGGTCCATGACAACATACTTTATCTCGAATGTAAGAAAACATAACTCATTATGTTGTCTTCCTTGTCCAACCTCAACTCTTTAGCATGTCATATTTTAATGAGTGCTCCCAACCATAAAAGATGTCAATGATAATATATCTATATGTGAAACCTCTCTTTCCTTATTACTTCCTATTAATTGCAACGATGACCAAAGCTATATTTGCCAACTCCCAACAACTTTAAATCATCATACTCTTTCTATGTGAAGTCACTACTTTCAATAAGATCAATATGAACTCTTGATTCTTTTTATTCTTTTCTTCTAATCACCCAAGATCATGGCAAAATACTCAAGCCCTTGACTCAACACTAATCTTTATTATATAGCTCACGGACTCGATTACAAAGAAGGATCATAAAGCAAAACTCAAAACTAGATCATGCCATGACTTTATTCTACTAAATCAAGATACTACTAATAGGATCGAACTAAGAAAAACGGTAAAGATAGGAGTTGTGATGGTGATACGATACCAGGGCACCTCCCCCAAGCTTGGCAGTTGCCAAGGGGAGTGCCCATACCCATGTGATTATTTCTTCGGAGGTGATGGAGGTGGTGATGATGACGGTGGATAATCGCACATCGAGCGTAAAAGCTCCTCCAACTTGCGGATAATGCCCTTGAGCCCAGCAATATGATCCTTCAACAAAATATTCTCCTGTGTGAGATACTTGTTTTGTATATGGGCTAACTCAATCATCTTGAAAGCTTCAATCTCTGTTGGAGTGAAAAGGTTAGGTAAAGGGTGAGGGATGTCTTCTTCTTTCACCACCGGAGCTTGAACCTCCATAGCCTTCTTGATCCCTTCACCCTTGTTACTCTCTTCCGGTTCCTCTCTTTTCAACTCTATCATCAATAGCCAGGCATCCTTGTCTTCGTTGT
>JAAAWM010010602.1:0-45649 GCA_036873465.1 Thinopyrum obtusiflorum
ATGGTCTATGCTTTAACATGTGAATAGCTTGTTACTTGATCATGAAAAGTTTTGTGAGTTGAGCTACTGTTATGATATATAATGATGCTAGAAAAAGTGATTGGAACTATCATTGATCAAACTTATGCACTTGCTAGCATTCACACTTCATAAATTATTTCTTTTATCATTTACCTACTCGAGGACGAGCAGGAATTAAGCTTGGGGATGCTGATACGTCTCCAACGTATCTATAATTTATGAAGTATTCATGCTATTATATTATCCTTCTAGGATGTTTTATATGCATTTATATGCTATTTTATATGATTTTTGGGACTAACCTATTAACCTAGAGCCCAGTGCCAGTTTCTGTTTTTTCCTTGTTTTTGAGTATCGCAGAAAAGGAAAACCAAACGGAGTCCAATTGACCTGAAACTTGACGGAGCTTATTTTTGGACCATAAGAAGGCCATGGAGTAAAAGAGTTGGGCCAGAAGAGTCCCGGGCTGCCCACGAGGGTGGGAGGCGCGCCCACCCCCCTGGGCGCACCCCCTACCTCGTGGACAGCCCGGAGACCCCCCTGACTTGTTCCCGACGCCAGGGGGGGGGGGGGGGGGGGGGGGGGGGGGGGGGGGGGGGGGGGGGGGGGGGGGGGGGGGGGGGGGGGGGGGGGGGGGGGGGGGGGGGGGGGGGGGGGGGGGGGGGGGGGGGGGGGGGGGGGGGGGGGGGGGGGGGGGGGGGGGGGGGGGGGGGGGGGGGGGGGGGGGGGGGGGGGGGGGGGGGGGGGGGGGGGGGGGGGGGGGGGGGGGGGGGGGGGGGGGGGGGGGGGGGGGGGGGGGGGGGGGGGGGGGGGGGGGGGGGGGGGGGGGGGGGGGGGGGGGGGGGGGGGGGGGGGGGGGGGGGGGGGGGGGGGGGGGGGGGGGGGGGGGGGGGGGGGGGGGGGGGGGGGGGGGGGGGGGGGGGGGGGGGGGGGGGGGGGGGGGGGGGGGGGGGGGGGGGGGGGGGGGGGGGGGGGGGGGGGGGGGGGGGGGGGGGGGGGGGGGGGGGGGGGGGGGGGGGGGGGGGGGGGGGGGGGGGGGGGGGGGGGGGGGGGGGGGGGGGGGGGGGGGGGGGGGGGGGGGGGGGGGGGGGGGGGGGGGGGGGGGGGGGGGGGGGGGGGGGGGGGGGGGGGGGGGGGGGGGGGGGGGGGGGGGGGGGGGGGGGGGGGGGGGGGGGGGGGGGGGGGGGGGGGGGGGGGGGGGGGGGGGGGGGGGGGGGGGGGGGGGGGGGGGGGGGGGGGGGGGGGGGGGGGGGGGGGGGGGGGGGGGGGGGGGGGGGGGGGGGGGGGGGGGGGGGGGGGGGGGGGGGGGGGGGGGGGGGGGGGGGGGGGGGGGGGGGGGGGGGGGGGGGGGGGGGGGGGGGGGGGGGGGGGGGGGGGGGGGGGGGGGGGGGGGGGGGGGGGGGGGGGGGGGGGGGGGGGGGGGGGGGGGGGGGGGGGGGGGGGGGGGGGGGGGGGGGGGGGGGGGGGGGGGGGGGGGGGGGGGGGGGGGGGGGGGGGGGGGGGGGGGGGGGGGGGGGGGGGGGGGGGGGGGGGGGGGGGGGGGGGGGGGGGGGGGGGGGGGGGGGGGGGGGGGGGGGGGGGGGGGGGGGGGGGGGGGGGGGGGGGGGGGGGGGGGGGGGGGGGGGGGGGGGGGGGGGGGGGGGGGGGGGGGGGGGGGGGGGGGGGGGGGGGGGGGGGGGGGGGGGGGGGGGGGGGGGGGGGGGGGGGGGGGGGGGGGGGGGGGGGGGGGGGGGGGGGGGGGGGGGGGGGGGGGGGGGGGGGGGGGGGGGGGGGGGGGGGGGGGGGGGGGGGGGGGGGGGGGGGGGGGGGGGGGGGGGGGGGGGGGGGGGGGGGGGGGGGGGGGGGGGGGGGGGGGGGGGGGGGGGGGGGGGGGGGGGGGGGGGGGGGGGGGGGGGGGGGGGGGGGGGGGGGGGGGGGGGGGGGGGGGGGGGGGGGGGGGGGGGGGGGGGGGGGGGGGGGGGGGGGGGGGGGGGGGGGGGGGGGGGGGGGGGGGGGGGGGGGGGGGGGGGGGGGGGGGGGGGGGGGGGGGGGGGGGGGGGGGGGGGGGGGGGGGGGGGGGGGGGGGGGGGGGGGGGGGGGGGGGGGGGGGGGGGGGGGGGGGGGGGGGGGGGGGGGGGGGGGGGGGGGGGGGGGGGGGGGGGGGGGGGGGGGGGGGGGGGGGGGGGGGGGGGGGGGGGGGGGGGGGGGGGGGGGGGGGGGGGGGGGGGGGGGGGGGGGGGGGGGGGGGGGGGGGGGGGGGGGGGGGGGGGGGGGGGGGGGGGGGGGGGGGGGGGGGGGGGGGGGGGGGGGGGGGGGGGGGTAAATGGTTGAATGATTTGAATGTCATAAATCTGAAATTATATATGTTTCATACGCCTTTCCCATGGGGAGTAATGACTTTACATATAAGAAGTAGAGGTGGTAAATTTATTGAAGGTTAGCAAACGTTGTATTGGTCACTTGAACAATTCATGAAAGAATATTGAAGGAAGAGATATTTCACATATAATACTATCTTGGACATCTTCTATGATTGTGAGCCCCATTAATTATTTTTAAACCTGAGCAAATTAGTTGAAGTTGGACAAGGAAGACAACATAATGAGTTATGCTTGGGTATATTTGTATAGAAGTTATATTGTTATGGATCCTCTAACATGTGGTGCTTGCTATTTAGAATCCTTTGCTAGCCAAAATATCTGTACTAAGCGGGAATACTGCTTGTGCATCCAATTCCTTGAACCAAGTTTCTTCCATGAGTGTCCACCATATCTACCTATATGCGGTATTTACCTGCCGTTCCAAGTAAATTTGCATGTGCCAAACTCTAAACCTTCAAATAATAATCTGTTTTGTACGCCCGAATCGCTCATGTAGCGACTAGGGGTTGTCAGTATCTTCCATGCTAGGTGGGTTATTCTCACGATGAGTGGACTCCGCTTATCATTCACGAGAAAATGGCTGGTAACTGGGATGCCCAGTCCTATGCTCAAAAGATCAAAAACAAATTCGCAAATAATTTAAACAAAACTCCCCTAGGAATGTTGATAGTTGGACAGCACCCGTTGTTTTGGACAAGCCGTGGAGTGTGAATGTTGGTGGAGGGGGAGTAAAAAATTTACCTTTCTGCCTGGGAACCGCCTATGATGTATCTAGTATGGAAGATATTGGGAACTCTTGGTTGTTATGTTGACAATGAAAGTATACCTCTCAAAATTATTTTCATCTCTGTTTTTGCTTCGAGCTCTGGCACCTCTGCAAATCCCTGCTTCCCTCTGCGAAGGGTCTATCTTTTACTTTTATGCAAGAGTCAATAGTATTCCTTCTCATTCCAACCTAGGGGGGGGGGGGGGGGGGGGGGGGGGGGGGGGGGGGGGGGGGGGGGGGGGGGGGGGGGGGGGGGGGGGGGGGGGGGGGGGGGGGGGGGGGGGGGGGGGGGGGGGGGGGGGGGGGGGGGGGGGGGGGGGGGGGGGGGGGGGGGGGGGGGGGGGGGGGGGGGGGGGGGGGGGGGGGGGGGGGGGGGGGGGGGGGGGGGGGGGGGGGGGGGGGGGGGGGGGGGGGGGGGGGGGGGGGGGGGGGGGGGGGGGGGGGGGGGGGGGGGGGGGGGGGGGGGGGGGGGGGGGGGGGGGGGGGGGGGGGGGGGGGGGGGGGGGGGGGGGGGGGGGGGGGGGGGGGGGGGGGGGGGGGGGGGGGGGGGGGGGGGGGGGGGGGGGGGGGGGGGGGGGGGGGGGGGGGGGGGGGGGGGGGGGGGGGGGGGGGGGGGGGGGGGGGGGGGGGGGGGGGGGGGGGGGGGGGGGGGGGGGGGGGGGGGGGGGGGGGGGGGGGGGGGGGGGGGGGGGGGGGGGGGGGGGGGGGGGGGGGGGGGGGGGGGGGGGGGGGGGGGGGGGGGGGGGGGGGGGGGGGGGGGGGGGGGGGGGGGGGGGGGGGGGGGGGGGGGGGGGGGGGGGGGGGGGGGGGGGGGGGGGGGGGGGGGGGGGGGGGGGGGGGGGGGGGGGGGGGGGGGGGGGGGGGGGGGGGGGGGGGGGGGGGGGGGGGGGGGGGGGGGGGGGGGGGGGGGGGGGGGGGGGGGGGGGGGGGGGGGGGGGGGGGGGGGGGGGGGGGGGGGGGGGGGGGGGGGGGGGGGGGGGGGGGGGGGGGGGGGGGGGGGGGGGGGGGGGGGGGGGGGGGGGGGGGGGGGGGGGGGGGGGGGGGGGGGGGGGGGGGGGGGGGGGGGGGGGGGGGGGGGGGGGGGGGGGGGGGGGGGGGGGGGGGGGGGGGGGGGGGGGGGGGGGGGGGGGGGGGGGGGGGGGGGGGGGGGGGGGGGGGGGGGGGGGGGGGGGGGGGGGGGGGGGGGGGGGGGGGGGGGGGGGGGGGGGGGGGGGGGGGGGGGGGGGGGGGGGGGGGGGGGGGGGGGGGGGGGGGGGGGGGGGGGGGGGGGGGGGGGGGGGGGGGGGGGGGGGGGGGGGGGGGGGGGGGGGGGGGGGGGGGGGGGGGGGGGGGGGGGGGGGGGGGGGGGGGGGGGGGGGGGGGGGGGGGGGGGGGGGGGGGGGGGGGGGGGGGGGGGGGGGGGGGGGGGGGGGGGGGGGGGGGGGGGGGGGGGGGGGGGGGGGGGGGGGGGGGGGGGGGGGGGGGGGGGGGGGGGGGGGGGGGGGGGGGGGGGGGGGGGGGGGGGGGGGGGGGGGGGGGGGGGGGGGGGGGGGGGGGGGGGGGGGGGGGGGGGGGGGGGGGGGGGGGGGGGGGGGGGGGGGGGGGGGGGGGGGGGGGGGGGGGGGGGGGGGGGGGGGGGGGGGGGGGGGGGGGGGGGGGGGGGGGGGGGGGGGGGGGGGGGGGGGGGGGGGGGGGGGGGGGGGGGGGGGGGGGGGGGGGGGGGGGGGGGGGGGGGGGGGGGGGGGGGGGGGGGGGGGGGGGGGGGGGGGGGGGGGGGGGGGGGGGGGGGGGGGGGGGGGGGGGGGGGGGGGGGGGGGGGGGGGGGGGGGGGGGGGGGGGGGGGGGGGGGGGGGGGGGGGGGGGGGGGGGGGGGGGGGGGGGGGGGGGGGGGGGGGGGGGGGGGGGGGGGGGGGGGGGGGGGGGGGGGGGGGGGGGGGGGGGGGGGGGGGGGGGGGGGGGGGGGGGGGGGGGGGGGGGGGGGGGGGGGGGGGGGGGGGGGGGGGGGGGGGGGGGGGGGGGGGGGGGGGGGGGGGGGGGGGGGGGGGGGGGGGGGGGGGGGGGGGGGGGGGGGGGGGGGGGGGGGGGGGGGGGGGGGGGGGGGGGGGGGGGGGGGGGGGGGGGGGGGGGGGGGGGGGGGGGGGGGGGGGGGGGGGGGGGGGGGGGGGGGGGGGGGGGGGGGGGGGGGGGGGGGGGGGGGGGGGGGGGGGGGGGGGGGGGGGGGGGGGGGGGGGGGGGGGGGGGGGGGGGGGGGGGGGGGGGGGGGGGGGGGGGGGGGGGGGGGGGGGGGGGGGGGGGGGGGGGGGGGGGGGGGGGGGGGGGGGGGGGGGGGGGGGGGGGGGGGGGGGGGGGGGGGGGGGGGGGGGGGGGGGGGGGGGGGGGGGGGGGGGGGGGGGGGGGGGGGGGGGGGGGGGGGGGGGGGGGGGGGGGGAGGGAAATTTGCTACTGTCCTGCAAACCTCTGCACTTGGAGGCCCAACAACGTCTACAAGAAGAAGGTTGTGTAGTAGACATCAGCGGCGCCCTCGGCGACCACGGGCCCTCTGCCTGGGGGAGGGCTCGCCGGCGCCTCCCCGGCAGAGGACCTACCTCCGGGCGACGCCTTGCTCCGTGTGACACGGGGAAAGGCCTTGCTCCAGACCCCTCCCGTGCAACCCCCAGTGTGCTACCCCTGGTTGGAGTGGGGCTGCCGCACTGGGGTCATCGTCCGCCGCTGTGGCCTGGTCCACCTGCGACCCATGGTTAGCGTAAGCCTGCTCCTGAGAGATTAGTGGTACCCTGCGGTTGTTGTCGTTGGCGGGGTCGGCGAGGCTCCTGGGTGGTTCATGGAAGACCTCAACTTCCAGCATCTCTTCTTCCCAACCTGGCTCGAGGAACAAGCAAGGGTCATCCTCCGGCGTGTACTCTCGATCCACAATGCGAGGCACATAGGCTTCCGGAGCCGCCGCTCCGGAACCCCCGCCGAGACGCCCCGCGCCCCACGCCGCCGGGCCCAGCGCGCCCCTTGTTGGTTGTAGGGTGGCGCCCCATTGGGGCCGCGAGGAGCAACGCCAGTACCTGCGCCCCCTGGGGGAAGCACAGGCGCGGTCGGATGCCCGGCACCGTCGGCCGTGCTGACGCCGATGAACCCTCCTAGTGCGCCTGGGAGCACGCGGGTGCGACGAGGCCCGCCGTGCGATCTGGCCACAACTTGAGAGGTAGATAAGGAGTAGAAAGGCGGCGTACCCCTGGATGCGGCATCCAGCAGCTCGGCGACACGCTCCAGCAACACGTCGTGGCCGCTCTCCGCTCTCCGCCAGCCGGCACCGCAGCAGCTCCCGCGCCACTATGAGCGCGGCTCGCATGTTCGCTTGTTCCCGTCGGGTGTGTGGCACCGTCGCTGCTGCGTAGCTCGAGGATCTTGCGGCAGCCCGTGCGCGCCATGGTGTGAGGGTGGAAGGTGTCGATCCGCGCTGCCCGTGTCCTACGGCGTTCGGTGGTGCACGGGCCGCCTGGAGTGCGGAGTTGAGGTCTCCGTGGGCGGAAGGCGCCGCCCCGACGGGCCAAGCAGCCCAATGGTTGGCATTGGTCCTTGGGTCGCCAGACATTGGAACCACGGGGTGTTGGTGGGTCGACTGACGGGAGAAAGGCTTCGGTGCACCCCTACCTGGCGCGCCAAATGTCAGATTACGGGTTCCGGCAAACCCTTGAGGTTCGAACACTGGGGTGCGCATGAAGAGCTCTCTCTCCCTCGCTCGCTCTCGCAACGATCTCAAGGCCTAGCCCAACGAACCCAAAGAACAAGAGACACGAGGGTTTATACTAGTTCGGGCCACCGTTGTGGTGTAATACCCTACTCCAGTGTGGTGTGGTGGATTGCCTTGCAGGCTGAGGATGAACAAGTACAAGGGATGAACAGCCTCCTAAGGAGAGATGTTCTTGAGCTCGGTGAGCTGGTGTGTGTGAGGATGGTCTGAATGATCCGTCCCCTTGCTAGGGTGGTGGCTAGTCCTATTTATAGATGCCCGGGTCCCCTTCCCAAATGTTTAGGCGGGAAGGGATCTCACAACGGCCAAGTTTGAAGGGGGACAACTAGTACAAGCTATCCTGACAAAGGTGGTCTTCGCCTACCAAAGGCTCTGGTGGTGACGTCGCCGTGGGCTCCGCAGTGACCTCCATCCTGCCATCCTGCTGGTCTTGGTCTCGTTGCACCGATATGGAAACCTTTGCCTGACGCCTCGGGACTCCTCGCCTGCGCCTGCCCCTTTAGCACCAAAGAGGCAACTGGTACTCTATGCCCACTGGCGCCCGCCTGGCCTTGGTCGTCATGGCTCACGTCACGTGCACCTCGCGAGGTGCCCCTTGCATAGATATCTCCGCTCCTCGGGAGCTAGCCTAGTGAGGCTGCCCCTTAGGAGGTCTTGTGTCATCCGCCTCGCGAGGCTTGGCCCCTCGCGATGGTCTCGAGTGATCGCTGCTGAAGATGGGCCGTACCTGGCCATTGGTGGAGCCACGCCCTGGGCCGCAGGCAGGCAAGTCTGGGTACCCCTGTTCCCAGGACGCTGACACCAATAACAAGTTCGGAGTATTTGACAGACGAGTAGCCCACCACTGCCAATTTCGGCGCAGAAATGACATTTATTCTTATTGGACCTTGTTGATCAACTAAAAGTAATCTCTCAAGTGAAGGTGCGTCCTCAATGACCATATTGTGGTCCACCTTTTGTGATCTCTCGTTGCAGCACCAGCAATACACATAAATAGTTCGGAGAGTCATGGAGGTGATGTGGAAGCTACTCGATCAATTCATCGCCTGAAGACGAAGGAACTCGAGTGCAGTACAGTCGCGGAGCAGGCGCTCCATGTCATCCTTTGGGATGCAGATGGTGATGAGCTCGAGGTGCTTCAGTCGTGGTAGAAAAAGAGCGAGCGCGTCATTAAGGGGGGTGGCAATTCATGAACTTGGCGAGGCGCAGAGTGGGCGCGAAGCAGAGCGCGGACGTTGGCAGCGAGCGCATATGCCCATCATTAAAATTGAGCTCCTCGAGCTGAACTAGGGCGGGGGATCAGAACCACTCGTGAAGCTTGGCTCGGTCCTTGCCATTGGAATGGAACTTGCCCGTGATAAGGCCTTTGATTGGGCCATGGTGACTGCCGAGGATCTGGGAGAACGCATCCAAACTTTTGCGATAGCCATGGCAGAGCTCATGGGCGTCGAGGAGGTCGAGGTTGGTGGAGAGCCATAGGGGGCGCCACCGCTGGGAAAGGGCGGTTGTCCTCGCCCCATATTTGATTGGGAGGAGGGATATGATGACTGTCAACATATCATCGGGGAGGCTGTTGATGAAGCTAGACCCGCTGGAGTCGCTTGCGGTTATTTCTCGACCCGCCTCCGCTTGTTGGCAGCCTCGTTCTCCACCTCGTCGGTGGCAACGGAAACCTCTGTCTCCATATTCACGCCGTGCTCCGGTGCTTCAGCAGCCCGGGCGTCGCCACTCCCTCCGATGGGGTGATTCGGCAGAATCCTCATACACTGACGGCTTTGAGGACTGAGAGCGGCGTCGAGGATGCGGTTGGAGAGAGAGGATTGTGTGTGTGGCGAGGATGGGGGGTGCGGCCGATCGGGCGTTCCATTAATACGGACCAGTGGGAGCGAGGCGGGCGGCGGTCAAAGACTGTCTCGCTTCCCGGTGAGCCTGCATGGCGGGCTTCTGACATTCCTATACCATCATTTGACACAACTACTCGCACGCCTCCTGGTGACACTGCGCAGCGAAAACGTCTCCCGTCAATTCACACGCCTACACGCATGCCTCCCGGTCTGCATGCGCGGCGGACTGCTCACATGTGTGTCTCGTCAACTCACGCCTGCTCGCACGCCACACGGGGCGCGTGGCACGTATTTTTTTTTGATGATTCATTCTGCCACTTTACTGCTTAACTGAAGCATGGCACGGTCTAATGCACATGGTCCGAATAAATATTCTGTATGAGATATTGGTTGCCAGTTATTAACAATCTCCCGTTTGTAAGATTATATCAAAACTTGTCTCAAATTTGATGAAAAAAATACAATATCACAGTCTACTGGTGTCCATATATGACACCACGATAAGTTTCATGAATTTCAACTAAGTTTTGGATTTACTGAATTTTAAAAATCAATATTCTCAATGTTTTGAAATTTCTTTCACGGGGAAACATGCACCGAGGGACACACATATGATTTTGCAATCCATTTTGGTGCACATGTAGCTCAAATTTGATTTTTGCACATTGAATCCCTAGGAAATCAATCAATGTACAAAACGGGTCGAATGATCTCTGTTTCTTTTCAAACTTTAACACGACACTCCTTTGGTCACATGTTCACTACAGAAAAAGTTTGACATGCCTCAGAGTGGAGGTGGTGGTGCGGGATGTGTGTGTGTGTGTGTGTGTGTGGGTGTGTGTGTCTGTCATAACCTCGCTCCATGTGGGGACTTTCCGGTTCCCGAGGCAGGTGCCACATCAAAATTGTGCATTGGTATTCAAACATCACGCAATACCATGCAGGCAGTGGTTGCCCTATAGGAACTCACTCACGTGTGGCGCTTCCATCTGTGGGCCCGCGAGAGGTCGTCCTCCATCACTTTGACCCAACGAGAGAGAGAAGCACATTTGACGAACAAGGAGGATTAATTTTTTAGGGCTGTGTTAGGGTAGGAGTATATATATAGTACGTGTCGAAGGGGAGATGGGACCAACATATACTAGGTGTCACACATGAACCTCACTCTGTATGGGGAGTTTGCGGTTTTTGAGGCAAATGCCACATCAAAGGTTGTGCATTAGGTATTCAAAATATCACAACCACACACCTCTCCATATATATGTTTTCGCACACATGCAAGAGATGGTGGTTGTCCTGTGGCACTAACTCACATGATTATTGGCGATGCTTCCATCTATCGGCCCGCTTGGTCCATCACTTTCACCGACAACGAGAGAGGTTAATTATTTTGACTTATGAGGGGATTAATTTTTTGCTTGTCTCGCGATATAGGTGAGATTACATATATAATAGTGCATGTGTACACATGAATCCATCCCGCTAGATCGAGGGGGGGGGGGGGGGGGGGGGGGGGGGGGGGGGGGGGGGGGGGGGGGGGGGGGGGGGGGGGGGGGGGGGGGGGGGGGGGGGGGGGGGGGGGGGGGGGGGGGGGGGGGGGGGGGGGGGGGGGGGGGGGGGGGGGGGGGGGGGGGGGGGGGGGGGGGGGGGGGGGGGGGGGGGGGGGGGGGGGGGGGGGGGGGGGGGGGGGGGGGGGGGGGGGGGGGGGGGGGGGGGGGGGGGGGGGGGGGGGGGGGGGGGGGGGGGGGGGGGGGGGGGGGGGGGGGGGGGGGGGGGGGGGGGGGGGGGGGGGGGGGGGGGGGGGGGGGGGGGGGGGGGGGGGGGGGGGGGGGGGGGGGGGGGGGGGGGGGGGGGGGGGGGGGGGGGGGGGGGGGGGGGGGGGGGGGGGGGGGGGGGGGGGGGGGGGGGGGGGGGGGGGGGGGGGGGGGGGGGGGGGGGGGGGGGGGGGGGGGGGGGGGGGGGGGGGGGGGGGGGGGGGGGGGGGGGGGGGGGGGGGGGGGGGGGGGGGGGGGGGGGGGGGGGGGGGGGGGGGGGGGGGGGGGGGGGGGGGGGGGGGGGGGGGGGGGGGGGGGGGGGGGGGGGGGGGGGGAGAGAGGTTGTATGATCAAGTTGGATTCTGTTTGGTCCGTGTTACAGTAAGTCTTGGTGAGATGCCCTCCCCCTGACACGTGTGTGTGTGTGTGTGGGGGGGGGTACTTCGCACTACCCGCCTCCGTGGAGTCGGGGAAGTCCGGTTATTTTGCGAGGCACAAGTGCCACATCAAAGTTGTGAATGGTATAGTTAAATATCACACCACACCCTTTTCATACATATAGTATAGGGCCACCCGCAGGTGGTTCGTATGTGGCCTCACCCATCCCCTGCCACAAGCACACATTTGTGGGTCGGGACACGGTCCACCTTTGTCCGGAAGCGAAAGGGGAAGTTTAACCATATATATGATGGACTCCTATAGGTTTTGTGTTACGGTAGGGTGAGATTTCAAACCTAACTATCTGGGGGTATGAATTCATAGCTAGGATTCCCTTACCGCCGACACGAAGTGCGGTTCGTAGGGGTGGCTGACTAGCAATACTGTGCGCTTTGTGTGACAGGTGCCACATCAAAGTTGTGCATTGGGTGTTCGAACATCAAACCACCCTTTTCATACATATATTTGGTCCACATGCAAGTGTCTTCGTGTTCTGACCCTTTCCCACTTTATTCTTTTTGCCAAATTTATAAACAACATATGAGTTGGATGCAGAAATCGTCTGCGATTGGGTACGAAACAGACACGGTTCGGTCAGACTACCCGTGTGCCACGCCCGTGCCCCTGCAGTCACTCACATCAGCATAGTAGATTGGGCTCCACGAGGCTTGCCTCCCGCTCTCGAAAATATCTACTGCTTCATAATCTCGAAAATATCTACCCGCGTAGAGGGTTTTTCTGTTTGATAGCACACGATTCGTATGTGTGGACCGTGTGTGATGTCTGTTACTCCCGCCCTGCTTCAATCAGTTGATACAAATTTTCAGTAGCCCCGGATTTTTTTAACTGGAGCCCCGGCATTTTACTCCTGCCTGCATCCCTCAAAATCTAAAAAATATCTGCTCGGTTGGAGTGGTTTTCTGTTTGATAGCACATGACTATTATGTTTTAACCGTGTGTGATGTTCGTTACTCCCACCCCGCTCTGCTTTGATCCCTTGATCCAAATTTTTGGTAGCCCCGCCATTTTACTCCCGCCTAGTAAAATTTTCAGTACCCGCGGCGTTTCCTCAAACACCACCTTGGCCCCCCCTCCACACACACACCCCAAATCCTTCGCTCACCCCAAATTCCTCGCTCACACACATACACACCACCCCTTCCTCACTCCAAATCTAGCTAGGTCGGCACCGCCGCGCCGCCTCCATCGTCAACCTCTGCCGGTCTTCCCGTGTAGTTTACCCACCGATATACATACCCTCGCCACCCTGAGTTTCTTAGATGACGCCTGTGAAACGCCCCCTTTCTTAGAGATCCCCATCCCCACCCCCTCCCCCACTCCAGAGCGTCGCAACCTAAGCCTGGCTATGCTTCCCGGGGAGCTCGAGGAGCGAATGGACCAAAAGAGCTTTACCGCGGCCTGTTCGCTCGATGTCGGCGAGGTGTCCACCGAGGAAGCTGACGACGATGATTGGACCTGGATTGAGCCTTTCAATCAGCGGGCTAGAGTATTCTGGCATGTCGCAGACGCTGGCTATGACATCGAGGTCGTCGACACCGACGGCTTGACGCGGGTTATGTCACAGGTTAAGTTGCCCACCCCCAACCCTTTGGGTCCGACAGCCATCGATCTCATCGATGGCCTTGCCGCTGATCTCCTGCAGCTCATTATGAACAATTTGCCATCCTTCATCGCCATGGAGCCCCTTTTGTCATTTCTGAAGGACATGTTCTGCGACGCTGGCTTGGGATCCTCAGCTGGCAAGTCAGACCTCATCGACGGCGACCACAAGGAGGAGCCAATCTGTGACAAGTGAGGAAACCCATGATTTGTTTTCTCGAACCCCTTTTGTAGTGAGAACCTTTCCAATATTTATTGCTATATTTGGTTGTTTGCATTACGCCTTATTTATTTCTATGGTTGTTTGGTTGTTTGTAGTTAGCCTATGTACAGTTTCAATTGCCATCTTTGGTTGTTCGTAGTATGCCTTGTTTATTTCAGCTATTAACATTGTGATGTTCTATATGTGCTAGTATGAACTGTGCAGTTCAATTTTATCAATACCAATTTTAACAATAGCTCTATGAATGACTATATTTGGTTGCTGTTAAGCATGTTGAACTCCCTCTGAATCTTTTTATTCGCATATAAGATTTGTCTAAAGTCAAGCCTCGTAAAGTTTGACCAACTTTATAGAATAAAATACCAACATCCACAATATGAAATCAATATCAAAACATGTGTCATGACTTAAATTTTCATATTGTATAACTTTAGCATGGTAGATGTTGATATTTTTTCATATAAATAAGGTCAAACTTTATGAAGTTTGACTTCAGACAATTCTTATATGCAGAGTAAAAAGGACTGGAGGGAGTATTTACCACGCCTTTCCATTTGATTTAATAATGGCACTGTTTGGATACTCTAACTTATCTAGAGGTTAGAATTAGTTTCTAGCTCATGACAGTTAAAAGAGAGAGAGATTGGTGGAATAGTTGATTGTATTTCTTGAGCCTCATGGGCATATATATAAGAGTACATGGTCATCTTGGAGTACAAGTCAAGGTAGAATAAATCCTACGCTATCCTACGTTTCCTAAATAACAATGATACTCAACAATGACTAACCTTGAACTAACTCTATCCAAAAAGGTGTTTGGATGACAGTGTTAGATTGACAATAAATGCACTAGGAGAACTAGCCCCAATCAGCACATCTTGGGTGGGATAGTTGTTTTGGGTGGGTTAGACGCAACTAGCTCAAACTAGCCCTCATGTTTGGATACTTTAGGGCTATTTGAGCCCAAACTAGCTCAAACTAACTCTAACCCATGGATCCAAACAGGGCCAATAACTAGTGTACTTGGACCTGCACAATACAAGTTAGAATGACTATGTTTGCTTGTTTTTAAATATTAGGCATGTTGCAATTAATAACACACATTTCCATTTCTTGTTTTTAAATATTAGGTTTTTAACAATTTGGTCTTGCACATGTAGGTACTGCTGTCAGAAGTTTTGACCCACTATTTGATCATTTTTGCATATGTGGAAATGAGTTGTCCATGAATATTAGTCAAGTCAAGAAACTCAGAAAGATTGTTACGATAAAGAAATTAGCGACAAAAAACAACAAGATCTTTGTCTGCACACTGATGTTCACTACAGGATGGTACTAACTGTTACACCTTGTCTTTTTAATTCCTTTGCGCCATTTTAAATCTAGAGAAGATATTTATGCATATCCTTGTTTTCAGGCCTTTCCAAAGCAGTTCACTGATTATTACCTCTCAAACCACCTGTATGGTCAGGAGGCGAGGAAGGTATTCATACAACACCCACGGTTCAATATTGAAGTGTTCCTGAAGAGGACGAAGGATGGATAGGCACTGGCCTAAAGTTGCAAAGACCTTCAACATCAATGATGGCTCAATATTCGCCTTCCACTTCAGCAGTTTTCCAGATGAGATCCATCTGTCTATGTGCCGTCTATGATGCTAATTTTGAAAGGTTATATATGTTGCATGTGAAATTTGGTGCTGGTGCAGTTGTGTAATGGGGTAGCTGAGTGCTGAAGCTATATGATGTTGTACTATGATGTATTTCAATTATGAAATCCTGCTTCCTTAATATGAAAATGAAATATATTGTGTGCTTAATATGAAATTTCAATTAGATTAATAAATGGATTATTAATAATAGGGAAATTAGCCTGCTAATTGGGTTTTTCTATTGCAAACGGTTATTGAGAAAACACCGTGGGTGATGACCTCAGGCAATGCACACAATTTCTAGGAATAAACCGTGTTGGATCAATTAACAATCACACACCAAATCCTCTTGAAAACTGTTTGTGTTAGGCCACCTTGCGCAAACGTTTACCACATAAAAAGTGTGTGTGATGGAGAGCCTTTGCCACACAGTTTCTTCTATGCACCGTGTGATGCATTCAATAATGCAAACGATAAAATTGTTAATATCGGGTGCAATGGCAACGCTATCACAAACGTTTAATGGGGAAAATTGTGTGTGATGTACCTGCGAACGGAAACATTTTCCTTGGAGTGACTGTCTGGGATGTATATACGAATGGAAATGTACTTCTTGGATTAACTGTGTGGGATGTACATACTAATAGAAACATATTCCTTGGATTGACTGTGTGGAATGTACATACGAACGGAAACGTTTAGCCGGGACTGACTGTATGGGATGTACTTACGACCGAAAACGATTTGGCCTGCATAATTGTATTTTTTTAGCACAACTGTACGTATAACCGTATTTGATAGCTCGCCCATCGCACATGACCTCATTTTGCCGAGCGTGTGTGCCAGGAGGGCCTATCGCCGATGATTTCTGGGTCTTGTGGGAAGGTCCCCCTATCACAGTCACTCACATGGCGACGGTTCGAAACACCATCGCGAAAAGGGGTTAAAAACCGTTTGTATAGCAATTCGCTGTACCAGTGCGAGGTCTGTTTTCTGGGACTTGGAGTAGTGGCCCAAACTCGACACGCCTCATTGCCTTGATCAAATGCATATCACGAAGAATGTCCTTGAGAGCTTGCTTGCAACAGTGATGAACATGCTGGATAAGACCAAGGATGGGCCGAAGGCAGGAAGAGACTTGGAAGATCTAAACATGAGGGCAGATCTCCACATGCCTCCCTATAAAAAGTCAGAGGATATGGAGAAGGAGGCGGGGGACAGGGGCAAAAAAAGTCAACAAGAAGGAAGAGAATTATTGCCCGCTTCTTGCTTCACCTTAAGTCCAATGGAGATCGATCAATTCTTCAAGTGCCTTATCGAAATCAAAGTTTGTTCCGGTTACTGTGGGAAGATAAATAGATTTATAGACACCAAGAAGAAAAGGTTCAGTGGGATGAAGTATCATGACTATCACGTGATGATGACGTAGATCCTTCCGGTTTCCCTTAGAAGGATAATGGGCAAGCACGTCCGTGAGACGCTTACTGGTCTCTGCAACTTTTTTGATGTTTCTCTCGAAAGCCGATCAGTGTGAAGCAGCTCCGAAGGCTATAGGAAGAGATTGTTGTCATACTAAATGAGCTTGAGATTTACTCCCAGCCCATGTTCTTTTATGTCATGGTGCATCTGTCTGTCCACATTGTGGACGACATCATCGACCACGAGCCCTCATTCCTTCACAGCATGATGCCGTTCGAGAGGATGAATGGGGTCATCAAAGGATTCATCGTAACATGTCCCATCCGGATGGAAGCATCATGCATGGCTATCTGACCCAAGAATGCACCTCCTTCTGTGAGAATTATCTAGGTGGCAAAAATCCTGTTGTTGGTTTGCCCGTCAATTAGCGCCTTGGGAGGCTCAGAGGAGAAGGTCACACAAACGGCCAGAGGGAATTGCATGTGGACCACGCGGGTCGACGCAACGACTTTGACATAGAAAACTTAGTAGTGCTACAACACCTAGACGTGGTTGATCCTTTTGTGACACTGCACAAAGAAACCATCGGAAAGAAGTACCGTGACCAGAGGCTAAACAAGATGGACGCCAAAGTTACTAGAGAGCAAAACTCCACTTTCTTGCATTGGTTTAAAGAGCATGTTCTTGCTAATTCCCTGGAAGATGGCAGAGCGGACAGAAATGGCCCCGCGACCAACCTCGCGACCTATCAGGCATACGATATCAACATATATGTGTTCTACACGGAGGCCAAAGACATGGACAGTGATTACCAGAACTCAGGGGTGACGATGGAATGCATGACCGGTGACAATGACACAACTGAAAGATTCTACGGAAGGGTTGAAGAGATCTGGGAGCTTGACTACGTTCGACTGCACAGTGCGACGATGTTCCGTGTTAGATGGGCTAAGGCCGTCGAAAGAGAAAACCGCTATTTCACTACCATGTCTATACCCAACGCAAAGAGCGCAACTACCGTGAATGTCATCGCCAAAACTGAGCCATGGGTACATGCTAAGCACGTGACACAATGCTTCTTCATAACCGACCTGAGCAATCCAAGCCGTGTTGTCTTGAGGAGAGGCAAAAGGAGCATCGTCAAAAGACTACGACCAGTACGGCAAAACTTAATGGAGGAAGTCACTAACGAGGAAGACTATGACCAGTACGGCAACCCGACGAGGGAAGACGACGATGACGATGAAGCATATGTCAAAATAAGAAGCAAGACTACAATACCTAAGAAAAATCATACTCCATGGAAAAGGAAAAGTCACAATGAGGGGCTCAATTATTTGGCAACGAACAAGAAAGGAAAGAAGCTCACTCAGAAACAACACCGTCGACGCTGAGAAACCATCATTTATATATATGTTCCTATTTTGTATACGCACTTAACCGTTATCGGTCAAATGATGTAATATATATCGACTTAGTTATATACATTGTATCTCCTTCCCACCATGCATATGTGATGACCCACAAGTATAGGGGATCAATTGTACCTCTTTTCGATAAGTAAGAGTGTCGAACCCAACGAGGAGGAGAAGGAAATGACAAGTAGTTTTCAGTAAGGTAATGTGTGCAAGTGCTGAAATTGTAAGTAGCAGAGTAGTTTGATAGCAAGATAATTTGTAACGAGCAAGTAAAGGTAGTAGTAACAAAAGTGCAAGGTAGCCCAATCCTTTTGAGGCAAAGGATAGGCCAAAACGACCTCTTATGATAAGCAAAGCGTTCTTGAGGGTACACGTCACTTTCATCATGTTGGTTTGATTTGTGTTCGCTACTTTGATAATTTGATATGTGGGTGGACCGGTGCTTAGGTGCTGTTCTTACTTGAACACACCTCCTACTTATGATTAACCCTCCCGCAAGCATCCGCAACTACGAGAAAAGTATTAAGAATAAATTCTAACCATAGCATTAAACTTTTGGATCCAATCGGCCCCTTACGAAATAGCGCATAAACTGGGGTTTAAGCTTCTGTCACTCTCGCAACCCACCATCTAATTGCTACTCCACAATGCATTCCCTTAGGCACAAATATGATGAAGTGTCATGTAGTCGACGTTCACATGACACCACTAAGGGAATCACAACATACATACTATCAAAATATCGAACACATATCAAGTTCACATGATTACTTGCAACATGATTTCTCCCGTGACCTCAAGAAAAGAAGTAACTACTCACAAATAATAAACATGTTCATGATCAGAGGGGTATTAAATAGCATAATGGATCTGAACATATAATCTTCCACCAAATAAACCATATAGTAATCAACTACAAGATGTAATCTAGGGATGAAAATGGAGTGGAAAGTTTCCGCTTTTCTAGTGGAAAAATGGAAATGGAGAGGAAATATGAAAACGGAAATGGAAATTTGCAAAACGGAAATGGAAATGGAATTTTTTATGCGGAAATGGAAACAAAAACGGAACGGTGTTTTTCCGTGGAACATATGTGGAAACGAAACTTTCCATTTCCGTAAATATAGAATTTCCATTTCTACTATAGGCCTATGGCTGCTTTGTAGCCCAACTACCAAACAACACACAATGACACAATGAGTAGAATGAGCAGAATGGGTCATTTGAGGACCAACTTTTACTACCACACACATACTCAACTAGACCCTATACGGAATTGTCATGTACTACTACAATACTATCCTATGTTGCTATCACAACCATATTATTTTGTAGTCATGTTAACAATTCCATGAATTTGTTTGTTTTTTGTCTATATTTCTCTATGATTCAACGGGGTTTTAAGTTCTGGTTAACAAATCATTTTGTTTCCGTGTCCGCTCTGTATTCGCTCCGTGTCTATTTCCAGTAGTATTTGTTTCCGTATTCGTTTCTAGGGTTTCTGTATTCATTTCTGCTTCTGCAAAAAAATATGAAAACAAATATGGTAGCACCCAGTTCCGTCCGTTTCCGCGCCGTTTTCATCCCTAATGTAATCAACACTACTAGTCACCCACAAGCACCAACCTATAGTTCCGGTAACAAGATTGAACACAAGAGATGAACTAGGCTTTGAGAGGAGATGGTGTTGTTGAAGATGTTGATGGAGATTGCCCTCCCCAAGATGGGAGAGTTGTTGGTGATGATGATGATGATGATTTCCCCTTCCGCGAGGGAAGTTCCCACGGCGGAATCGCTTCGCCGGAGGGCAAAAGTGCTCCTGCCAAGTTCCGCCTCGAGACGGTGGCGCTCCGTCCCGACAGTTTCCTCCTTATTTTTTCTAGGCCAAAATGACTTATATACCATAAGATGGGCACTGGAGGTGGGCCGAGGAGGCCACAACCCACCGGGGCGCGCCTAGGGGGCCTGGCGCGCCCGGGTGGGTTGTGCCCACCTGGTGCCCCCCCCTTTAGTGTTTTATGGCTCTAGTATTTCTTAAACAATACATAAAAAATCTCCGTGAAGTTTCAGCTCATTTGGAGTTGTGCAGAATAGGTGGCCTGACATAGCTTTTCCAGGTCCAGATTTCCAGCTGCCGGAATTCTCCCTCTTGGTGTGTTCCTTGCAAATTATGAGAGAAAAGGCATTAGAATTACTCCAAAAAGCATTATTATGGATAAAAACATTATCACTAATAGTAATAAAACATGATGCAAAATGGACGTATCAACTCCCCCAAGCTTAGACCTCGCTTGTCCTCAAGCAAAAACCGAAATCGAAAAACATGTCCACATGCTTTGAGAGAGAGGTGTCGATAAAAACAAAATACAGACATAGAAGCACCATTTTGATTATTATAACAGCAACACAATTAAACATAGGACTTTTATCATAGAACTTTTATCATATACTTCTCATGAATAAGTAATAGTTCATCACACAATCGAAGTATAAAGCAAAAAATCTCTTAGAAACCGACAAACTATGTTCTTAGTCAACTTTGCAACTACAATTCATCATCTTTTCAGGAAGGGTCACGTGTTGGAGCCTTTAGGCAAGTCCACATACTCAACCATCATATAGTCTTCTATGATTGCTAACACTCACCTCGTACCCATGAGCAAAACATTTCAACCGGACATATGTAAAGATAGGGGCTTATAGTTTTGCCTCCCAACATACTCACCTCAAGGGTGATGTCAACAATAATAACTCATGCTATCTATATTCAACTGGACATATGTGCCTAGATCTTTCCTCACCACATGATGCTTGTCAAAGGAGAAAAATAAAAGGAATAGAAGGAAAACTTTGACTCTTTGCATAAAAGTAAGTGCATAAAAATAAAGGATAGGCCCTTCGCAGAGGGAAGCAGAGGTTGCCATGCGCTTATTTGTTTGTATGCTCAATCCCTTAGTGCAAGAGAACGTCATGTTGTATTGCCCCTTAAGATGACAACCTTTATTATGCAGTCTGTCGCTTTTATTCTTTGTCATCCAAGTTCGTACAACGCTCAATTTTCTCTTACACTAAATGATCTCACACTTTTAGAAGCAATTTTTATTGCCTTTTTGCACCGATGACAACTTACTTGAGGGATCTTGCTCGATCCTTAGGTAGGTATGGTGGACACTCGAAAAAGTTTTGGGTTTAAGGGTTTTTGGATGCATAAGTAGTATCTCTACTTAGTGCGGAATTTTTGACTAGCAAAGATAAGGGGCAAGCACCACATGTTAACGGATCTATGACAATATGACTTCTATGTGAATATAAACAAACATAAACCATTAAGTTGTCTTCCTTGTCCAACGTCAACAATTTTGGCATATAATATTTTGATGAGGGCTCACAATCACAAAAGATTTCTAGGATAGTATATCTATATGTGAATCTTCTCTTCCCTTATTAATTCTTTCATGAGTTGCATCATTGACCAATGCTATGTTTGTCAATCTCTAATAAAATTTCCTACTTATACTTTTCCTTATGTGGTGCTATCACCTACCATAGGATTAGTATATAATCTTATTGATTTATTTCCTTTATATTTTTCTTTCTTTATTTCTTTTCTTTATTTGCAACATGAAAGTAAAGAAAGCAAAAACTCAAACTAACTTTATTATATAACTTGCACACGATTACAAGGATAGATCACTAAGCAAACTCTCAAAGAAGAAAGGATCGAACTAAACTTTATTTCATCTAAAAGCAAATGATCGAACTAAGATAAGTAAAAGCAAAAAAGATAGTGGGATGATACGATGCCGGGCACCTCCCCCAAGCTTGGCGGAAGCCAAGGGGAGTGCCCATACCCGATACTCAATTCTCCTTTGGTGGTGAAGAAGATGATGGCGGTGAAGAAGAGATCTTGTCCTCGGACTTCCATGGCAGTGGTCCACCATCATAAGAGAAGGAGTGAGTCTCACGGGTCCTGCAACTAGCAGCCAAACTCATACCTTTGAACCTCACCTCATATTCAAAGACTTGGTTTTAGAGGTCATAGATCTGGCTTTGGAGGAAGTTGATTTGCTCGTTGAGGGTGAAGACAATGTCCTTTATGGGCTTGCCGTCCACCTTGATATCACGGGAAAGGTCTGCGATCATAAGGTGATTAGCATTGAGCCCACACTCCACCATCCCCTTGCACCAGAAGACTTCCTGCTCCATGGCTTCAAGCCTGGCCTCCATAGTTCTCGTGCCCTTGGGACCTTGCACATCGCGGATGTACAGCACCCCCTCCGGCATCTGGATGGTTTGAGGGTGCTGCACCACCTCCTGTAGATAAGGGTTGATGACATTCTTGAAGAACTTGTCCTTGGAGGAGCTTGAAGAGGCCATGGTAGATGGGATCTGACAGAAAACTGAAAGTGCAACTATCCCTGGGTGGTTTTGGTAATTATTAACAACATATAGCTCATTGAGCTAATGCTATTTCAAGATAAATATTTCAGGAAAGTTCAATGATTGGCATGGCATGGATTAGAATTATGGACCCCTCAAAATGCTAAGGACACATATTGACTCAAGCTCAAGACTCTACATTTTACTTTTAGTCATTCAAGATCACATTGAGTCCATAGGAAAAGCCAATACTATTAAAAGGGGATGAGGTGTTGCTTAATGGCTTACTTACTCAAAATGCTTAGTGACATGCTCCAAAAACCCTCAACCACTTTCTCATATCCACATATGTTCCAAACCAAAAGTCAAACTCGGCCCCTCTGAAATATTCTATCTGGCGCCACTGAGTTCACTTGACATAGCCACTGCCACAAACCCTAGTCACTTCGGTCTCACCGATAGGGATCTTGGTCTCACCGAGATGGGATTGCAAACTCTCTGTTTCCCTTCATAACGTTTCGGTCCAACTGAGATGAGCGATCGGTCCCACCGAGTTCTCAATGCAAACTCTCTATTTCCCCTTCGTAACGTTTCGGTCTCACCGAGATGAGCGAATCGGTCCCACCGAGTTTGCCTGACCAACTCTCTGGTTAGCTTATTACCAAAGTCGGTCTCACCGAGTTTGTGTAATCGGTCTCACCGAGATTACGTTATGCCCTAACACTAATGAAATCGGTCCCACTGAGTTGACATGTCGGTCCCACCGAAAAGCCTAACGTTCACATTTTGAACTAAATCGGTCTGACCGACTTTTCTGATTCGGCCCCACCGAGTTTGGTGATTTGTGTGTAACAGTTAGATTTTGTGTGGAGGCTATATATACCCCTCCACCCTTCCTTCATTCATGAGGAGAGCCATCAGAACATGCCTACACCTCCAGCATACATTTTCTGAGAGAGAACCACCTACTCATGTGTTGAGGTCAAGATATTCCATTCCTACCACATAAATCTTGATCTCTAGCCTTCCCCAAGTTGCTTTCCACTCAAATCATCTTTCCACCAAATTCAAATCTGTGAGAGAGAGTTGAGTGTTGGGGAGACTATCATTTGAAGCACAAGAGCAAGGAGTTCATCATCAACACACCATCTATTACCTTTTGGAGAGTGGTGTCTCCTAGACTGGTTAGGTGTCACTTGGGAGCCTCCGTCAAGATTGTGGAGTTGAACCAAGGAGTTTGTACGGGCAAGGAGATTGCCTACTTCATGAACATCTACCCTAGTGAGGCAAGTCCTTCGTGGGCGATGGCCATGGTGGGATAGACAAGGTTGCTTCTTCGTGGACCCTTTGTGGGTGGAGCCCTCCTTGGACTCACGCAACCGTTACCCTTCGTGGGTTGAAGTCTCCATCAACGTGGATGTACGATAGCACCACCTATCGGAACCACGCAAAAAATCTCCGTGTCTACATTGCGTTTGCTCCCTCCAATCTCCTCCCTTTACCTTCATGTGCAATGTTTTACATTCCGCTGCTATACTCTTAGACTTGCATGTGTAGGTTGATTGCTTGACTTGTGCTAAGTTGTTAAAATCTGCCAAGACTTAAAATTGGGAAAAGGCTAGATTTTTATTTTGTCAAGTAGTCTAATCACCCCCCTCTAGACATACTTTCGATCCTGCAAGTGGTATCAGAGCTTTGGTCTCCATTTGCCTTGATTTCCATAGCTTTTGGTGATCATAGCCTTGGTTTCACAACCTAGGAGAGTATGGTGTCTAGCGAGGGAAATTACCACCGTAGAGGTCCTTACTTTGATGGTACTAATTTTGCTAGTTGGAAGCATAAGATGAAAATGCATATTCTTGGACATAACCCCGCCGTTTGGGCTATTGTGTGTATTGGCTTGCAAGGTGAATTCGTTGATGGGAGAGAACCGAACCGTGAAGCTACCGCGGAAGAGTTGAAGATGCTGCAATACAATGCTCAAGCTTGTGATATTCTCTTCAATGGATTGTGCCCCGAAGAATTCAACAAAATCAGCCGTCTTGAGAATGCAAAGGAAATTTGGGATACTTTGATTGATATGCACGAAGGTACCGACTCCGTCAAGGAATCCAAATTGGATGTGCTTCAAAGTCAACTTGACAAGTTCAAAATGAAGGATGGTGAAGGTGTCGCTGAAATGTACTCTAGGCTTGCTCTCATCACAAATGAGATTGCCGGCTTAGGAAGTGAAGAGATGACCGATAGATTCATCATCAAGAACATCCTAAGAGCCTTGGATGGAAAATATGATACCGTGTGCACATTGATCCAAATGATGCCCAATTACAAAGATCTCAAGCCTACGGAAGTCATTGGAAGAATTGTTGCTCATGAGATGTCACTCAAGGATAAGGAAGAGCTTCACAACAAGTCAAGTTGTGCTTACAAAGCCTCATGTGATGCTCCCACATCTTCAAGTGAGAAACAAACCTTCAATGGGGAACTGAGGCTAATGGTGAAGAATTTCAACAAGTTCTACAAGAGTAGAAGCAAGGAAAGAAGTTCCAAGTCAAGGTCCTATAATGACAAAAGATCTTCGAGTCGTGAACGTAATTGCTACAATTGTGGAAGACCCGGACACTACTCCAATGAGTGTACGGCCCCCTACAAAAGAAGAGAAGATTCACCCGAGAGGAGAAGTAGAAGAGAAGAATCACCACCAAGAGAAAGGAGGAGTAGAGATGATCGTTATGAACGAAGAACCTCTCACAGAAGCAAGGATTCGGAAAGGAAGGACAAATCATCAAAGAGCTACACAAAATGAAGACATCAAGCTCATGTTGGTGAATGGGTATCCGGCTCCGACTCCGACCATCACTCCGAGAGAAGTTATCACTCCGACTCCAAATATACTCAAGATGAAGGTGTTGCCGGTCTAGCACTTGTGTCAACCAACTCCTACGACATATTTGATTCACCAAATGAAGGAATTGGAAGATGCTTCATGGCTAAAGGCCCAAAGGTATCACACCCCGAGTATGTTGATTTCAATAGTGATGAAGATGATTTGCTAGGTGATGATGATTTACTTGTTGACAACTCTCGTGATGAAAACTATGATGAACTTTCTATTAATCATGATAATCAAGATAAAATGAATGATGATGATAAGAAGGAGATTGAGCGTCTAACTAAAGAACTAAACACTCTTAAGTTAGCTCATGAAACTTTCTTGGAAGATCATCGAGAACTTTTAAAGACTCATGAAAAGTTACGCTTTGAAAAGCTCAACCTTGAGCAAGAGCATGAGTTCTTAAAAGCAATCAATGATGATCTTTGAAAGAAAAGTTCTTCTTACATTGCCAAGCGTTTACTCTTGTTTACTTACATGCCACAAGTTAAATCTAGCAACAAGAGTAAGAAAGATTATTCTTCTAGTAGTAACAACAATCATGTTAAATCCAATGTTGTTGCTTCTAGTAGTTCTCTTGATTCCACTAATGATTCTCTTAGCCAAGTTACACTTGAGCAAGAAAATAGCTTATTGAAGAGAATTATAGAGAAAGGTGTTTACAAGAGCCTTGCCGGGAGTAAGAAATTTGAAGAAATTGTACGCAAGCAAGGAAGACACCGGAAGAATCAAGGTGTTGGTTTTGAACGAAAATTCAATGCCAATGGAGTTGAGTGGGAAGAAGATCAATACCCCAAGATGAAGTTTGTTCCTCAACAAGAGAAGTATGATCTCAAGATGATCTTCCACAACAAGACCACAAGCAAAAAGGCAAGGACAAGCTTCAAGAGGAGATTGATGCATTTGAAGAAGCTCCTTAGGCCTTGGTCAAGTGGGTTCCCAAGACTACATCAAGTTCTACTACATCAAGTACGACTACAACTCCAAGGATTCCCATCAAGATGATGTGGATCCCAAAGAAGAAGAACTAGAGAGTTCTTGAGGGTGACTCCGCCAACATACTTCACTCATATCATTTTGGTGAGGACAAGTGCAAACAACTTCCACATCTTGCACTAGTTCAAGGAGTCACAAGCCCTCTTGTTGGTAAGATAAGGGACAAGGTAACCTAATGTTTTCATGGACATCATCTTGTGTGTACATCACTCTATGTCTATGGATATCCTTATTTGTTCCTTGTGGGACTAACCCGTGTAGGTATTGAAAGTGCAACTCACTCCAATGGATTGCTCTGAATGATCTACATCAACATTGAGCGTCCACATCTTCAACATCTACATGAAGTCATCATCGACAAAACCCAAGGTTAGTTCATCCCTCTTAGGGGGGATATCACATCTAGGGGGAGCTTTACTCTAATCAATTGAGCTAAAGGAACTCTAATGATGTGAACACAACAATGCTTTATGTAAAAGTGGTAACCCCACTTGTGCTTAAATGATGAGTATGACCTATGATCAAATGTTCTCATTTGACTCCTAAGTCAATATACTCATATATAGATGACCTAGTCATTGCCAATTGCTTGATAGATGCTAGAGTGTTTGTGCATGCTTTGTCACATATTTCATTTGCCATTTTATTGTGTGAGCATGCTGATTGCATATTTTACTCATTCGAGGACATCCATTTGTTGCTTTGATTGTTTGGATTTTTCTCTTTTGCCAAATGGATGGACAAGAATGCCTAAGAACTCCCTCTAGCTATCTATGCTTTTCTCATCTCAAACTCTATTCATGCTACATCACAAAGTTTGATCAAGTCAGATTCGAACCACTCTGTGTGAGGAGCACTCGGAGTCCCCGATTCGTCATAGACTTAAACTTCCAAAACCTATTTGTACATTTCGGTATGACCGGGTCATCCACTTCGGTCACACCAAGTTCACTAAGTTGATCTAGGTTTTCCATCTCGGTGCAACTAATTTGAACCTTTCGGTCACACCGAGTTGCAGTAACCGCTTGCGATTCTGCATCTCGGTGCCACCGAGTTGTTCCACTCGGTCACACCGACAGGGTCGGGATATATATATCCACGGGTGAGATTTTGGAAATTTCTTCAAAAGCCCTCAGCCCGCGCGTATCCTGCTCTGCCTCCTCGGGTCTTCGGATCGTCTCCTCGCTACCAGTGACCTCCCGCCGCTGGTTTCCATCGCCGTCAACGGAATTTTGCTCCGCCGTTGTCGCCGTAGCGAACTCCCGCCGAACTAGGGTATGGGTTCGATACTTTGTGCTATTTCCTTACTCCGATTCCTAGCACATTGCTTTGCCATGATCATTGCCATGTATGAAAACAATCTATCCAGAGAAAACATCCTTTAGGTTAGGTTTGATTCGAAAATTTAGGGTTAGGTCTCCGCCGAACTCATCTCGGATCGATCGAGTTGTAGAAATCGGTCTCACCGATTTGGCTTAGGCCATTGCACATGCATTTTTTGGTCTGACCGAAAATTGCAAATCGGTGTGATCGAGTTCAACTCTCTGTGAAACCCTAGCAATCTCGGAGCCACCAAACTGTGACTCGGTCTGACTGAGTTCACTAGTTTAGGTTCCAAAAGTTGCTTCGGTGTCACCGAGTTTAACAAATCGGTAGCTCCGAAATGCTTTCTGTGGAGAACTAAAACTAAGTTTTTGACTCATCTGTTTTGCAAAAACTCTGCACTTTGTGATGCTCATCTATTCTACCTCATCTATATCTATTCACAGGGTTTGCTATCAGTTTGCTTGCCAAGATGTCTGACCAGAGTGATAGCCAGAACAGAACTGAAGAGCAAGTGCAAATGAGTGAGGGCACTAGTCCCTCAAGCAGCTATGATGAGGGCAGTAGGAGCACACCAAGTAACTTGCCCAAAGGAGCCACCAGATCAAGGAAGAAGAGAACCTCAGATTCTGTGGATGAGGATTATGTGGCTGTTGAAGAAGAAGTGAGCTCAAAGAAGAAAGTCTTGAAGAAGGAGTATGCCACAGCTACTGCAACCAAGCCAGGGTTGAACAAGAAGGCACCAGCAAAAAGAGTTCCTATGTCTAAGGTCAGAGCCTCCACTCAAGAAACTATGGAGTTCACTCTTGAACCCAAAGAGGCTAGAGATGGCAAGAAGAGGAAGGAGAGGGTCAAGAAGACCATTGCCAGAGTTATTGGCAAGTCCTCTATGTTTAGAGATCCAGAAGAAGAAGATGAAGAGGAAGAGGATGCTGCACCAGCACCCAAGTCCCAGAAGCTCATGGGAGATGCTATCAAGTCAGGGGCTGCTCCATCAAAGCCCAAAACTGCTCCCAAAGCAACAGCTCAAGCTCAGAAGCCTTCTAAGCCAAAGAGAAGCACCAGAAACATTCCTGCTGAAGAGAAGAACAAGGCCCCAGTGCCTGAAGTTGAAGAAGATGATGAAGCCCAAGTGTTGAGAAGACTGAAACCAAAGATTCTAGACCACAATGACACTCATCCAGTGGCAGAGGACATGCACATCAGGAAGGATGCAGGACTGAGATTGTGGAGACAGTCTGATCCATATGCTGTAAGGAGGAGGACTGCAGTGGACTACAGGTTCCACACCAAAGAACAACAAGATTTCTATGAGACTATTCTGCTTGACAAGAAGCCAATTGTCTGTGATATGAAGTGGGTTGATTGAGAATTCATTGATGAGAATGAAGATCACTTCCCAGGTGTACATGAAAGCTTCAAAGCTTGTGGAGTTGACAAGTTTGTTGGACAGAAGCTCACAAAATGGAATGATGAGCTAATCATGCAATTCTACTCCACTGCTCATTTCTATCCAGATGGAAGGATAGTGTGGATGTCTGAAGGTACAAGGTACCAATCAACTGTTGAAGAATGGGCCAAGTTGATCAATGCCCCAGAAGAGCATGAGGATGATTTGGATGTGTATGCCAACAAGAAGAAAGACCACAACTCTATGGCTAATATGTACAAAGAGATCCCAGATAAAGCTTTGGACACACACAAGTTTGGATCTGTACACTATTTGTTGTCTGGTCTGCCTACTATCAACACCATCTTAAGGCATACTCTGTTACCCAAATCTGGAGATCACAGGATGATTAGAGGACATTCCATCAACTTGTTGCAGATCTTTGATATACCACAAAAATTCAAGGTCATGATTCTGATTGTGGAGACAATCAAGAGGACAGCTGCTGACCAGAAAAGATCTTGTGGGTATGCTCCACACATTCAGGTGCTCATCAACTCAAAGATGGGCACAGGTACTTACTTGTTGGACAAAGAGCATTTACCCTTGCACCCAGATTTTGAAGATAACACAATAGTGATGAATGAGGATGAACCTTCATCAGTGCAAGCACAAGAAAAGAGAGCTAAGGCAAAGGCAGAGAAAGCTGCAAAGATGCCAAGTATTGAGGAGGCATCTGAAGTGTTCCTGAAGAGCAAACAAGATCAACTAGCCCATCTGATTCAAGCTACATTGAGGATTGAGAAGGGCTTGGCCACCCTGACTCAGAATCAGGAGAGCTTGGAGAGGATCATAGAGACCAAGTTTTATGATCTTGATCTGAAGGTCACTGAGATTCAGATAGCAGTTGAGCAGCTCCAGGAGGAAGCAGAGGAGAAGAGAGGATAAGGTACTACAAATGCTTTTCAGCGAGTGCCAAGAGGTCAGAGGTCAACTGAAGTGCCAGTGTCAGATACAAGAGCTACTTCATCTGCACCAGCAGCAATAGCTTCAGTTCCACCTCCAGCAGCCACTCCACCAGCTCTAGCTACATCAACTGATGCCTTCGTCCTTGGAGTTCTCTCTACACCACCTCCCGAAGACCAAGCCTGAGAGACGCATAGCACTATGCATTTTCGAACTTTTTGGTAACTTGTTGCCAAAGTGGGAGAAATGTATAGATCATAGGCTTCGAGAGAGAGTGTTTTTCTTCTTTGTCTCTCTTGCTTTTTGGTTGAACTTTATTGTGTGCTTGTTTGATACTCTATGTCCTTGTGTGAGATACTTGTATGATCATGTGTTTGATCATATGCTACTTTAATGCTTGCTTGGATGATATTATCTCTTATATCCCATAGATGATCATTCACTTTGCTTGGTGATGAGTGCATGCTTTTAATTTCTATCATTTTGAGCGCTCCACCAAGATGTACGTGACATGGAAGAGTAACCCATGATCCTAATCGATTGTGCATTTGCATTCAAAAGCAAATTTTAAATAATGCACAAATTTAGGGGGAGCTCTTGCTTATCACATACTTCTCAAAGTGATGATGTATTTCAATCTTGTTATCATTTGTCGAAGCTTTGATCTATATGTTGTCATCAATTACTAAAAAGGGGGAGATTGAAAGTGCAACTATCCCTGGGTGGTTTTGGTAATTATTAACAACATATAGCTCATTGAGCTAATGCTATTTCAAGATAAATATTTCAGGAAAGTTCAATGATTGGCATGGCATGGATTAGAATTGTGGACCCCTCAAAATGCTAAGGACACATATTGGCTCAAGCTCAAGACTCTACATATTAATTTTAGTGATCCAAGATCACATTGAGTCCATAGGAAAAGCCAATACTATTAAAAGGGGATGAGGTGTTGCTTAATGGCTTACTTGCTCAAAATGCTTAGTGATATGCTCCAAAAACCCTCAACCACTTTCTCATATCCACATATGTTCCAAACCAAAAGTCAAACTCGGCCCCACTGAAATATGCTATCCGGCGCCACCGAGTTCACTTGACATAGCCACTGCCACAAACCCTAGTCACTTCGGTCTCACCGATAGGGATCTCGGTCTCACCGAGATGGGATTGCAAACTCTCTGTTTCCCTTCGTAACATTTCGGTCCAACCGAGATGAGCGATCGGTCCCACCGAGTTCGCAATGCAAACTCTCCGTTTCCCCTTCATAACGTTTCGATCTCACCGAGATGAGCAAATCGGTCCCACCGAGTTTGCCTGACCAACTCTCTGGTTAGCTTATTACCAAAGTCGGTCTCACCGAGTTTGTGTAATCGGTCTCATCGAGATTATGTTATGCCCTAACCCTAATGAAATCGGTCCCACCGAGTTGACATGTCAGTCCCACCGAAAAGCCTAACGTTCACATTTTGAACTAAATCGGTCTGACCGACTTTTCTGATTCGGTCCCACCGAGTTTAGTGATTTGTGTGTAACGGTTAGATTTTGTGTGGAGGCTATATATACCCCTCCACCCTTCCTTCATTTGTGAGGAGAGCCATCAGAACATGCCTACACTTCCAGCATACATTTTCTGAGAGAGAACCACCTACTCATGTGTTGAGGTCAAGATATTCCATTCCAACCACATAAATCTTGATCTCTAGCCTTCCCCAAGTTGCTTTCCACTCAAATCATCTTTCCACCAAATCCAAAACTGTGAGAGAGAGTTGAGTGTTGGGGAGACTATAATTTGAAGCACAAGAGCAAGGAGTTCATCATCAACACACCATCTATTACCTTTTGGAGAGTGGTGTCTCCTAGATTGGTTAGGTGTCACTTGGGAGCCTCCGTCAAGATTGTGGAGTTGAACCAAGGAGTTTGTACGGGCAAGGAGATCGCCTACTTCGTGAAGATCTACCCTAGCGAGGCAAGTCCTTCGTGGGCGATGGCCATGGTGGGATAGACAAGGTTGCTTCTTCGTGGACCCTTCATGGGTGGAGCCCTCCGTGGACTCGCGCAACCGTTACCCTTCGTGGGTTGAAGTCTCCATCAATGTGGATGTACGATAGCACCACCTATCGGAACCACGCCAAAAATCTCTGTGTCTACATTGCGTTTGCTCCCTCCAATCTCCTCCCTTTACCTTCATGTGCAATGTTTTACATTCCGCTGCTATACTCTTAGACTTGCATGTGTAGGTTGATTGCTTGACTTGTGCTAAGTTGTTAAAATCTGCCAAGACTTAAAATTGGGAAAAAGGCTAGATTTTTATTTGGTCAAGTAGTCTCATCACCCCCCTCTAGACATACTTTCGATCCTACAAAAACAGCAAGGGAAAAAGAGGACATAGGATTTCTCCGTGATACGGTGATCAACAGGTTCGGGAAGTATATATAGATTTTTTATCTTGGAGGACAAGCATACAGAAGAAAAATGGAGTACGGAAGGTGTCCCAGGTGGGCACAACCCAGCTGGGCATGCCAGGCAAGCCTAGCATGCCCTGGTGTATTGTGCCCACCAGGGGACGCTTCCTGGAAGTTTCTTTATTTCCAAAAATTTAAAATATTCCAAAACTGATAAAAAATATTTTTGCGGATTTTTCGGAGTCTGTTTACTTACCGTATCACGTACCTCTTTATTTTCACGATTCTGGAGTGTTCTAGAAGGACTCTTTTATGTGTTCTTCTGGTGTCAATGTTTGGATAATATTACTTTCAACATTGATAGGCGTACCTGAGATATAATGCTTTATTCGTTGCCCATTGACAACCTTCGGGTTAGTACCTTCAGAGTTATTTATTTTGATGGCTCCAGACCGGTAAACCTCCTCAATGATGTATGGGCCTTCCCATTTTGAGAGGAGCTTTCCTGCAAAAAATCTAAAATGAGAGTTGTACAAAAGAACGTATTCTCCAACTTTAAACTCACGCTTTTGAATTCTTTTGTCATGCCATCTTTTAACTATTTCTTTGAATAACTTTGCATTTTCATAAGCTTGGGTTCTCCATTCATCTAAGGAGCTTATATCAAATAACCTCTTCTCACCAGCAAGTTTGAAATCATAGTTGAGTTCTTTAACTGCCCAATATGCTTTATGTTCTAACTCAAGAGGCAAATGAGAAAAGCTTTTCCATAAACCATTTTATAAGGAGACATACCCATAGGATTTTTATATGCTGTTCTATAAGCCCAAAGTGCATCATCTAATTTCTTAGACCAATTCTTCCTGGACCTATTAACAGTCTTTTGCAAAATTAATTTTATTTCTCTATTGCTAAGTTCAACTTGACCACTAGACTGAGGATGATAGGGTGATACAATTCTATGGTTAACATCATACTTGTCAAGCATTTTACGGAAAGCACCATGAATAAAGTGTGAACCACCATCAGCCATTAAATATCTAGGGACTCCAAACCTTAGGAAAATAACTTCCTTAAGCATTTTAATAGAGGTGTTGTGATCCGCACTACTAGTTGGAATGGCTTCTACCCATTTAGTAACATAATCAACAACAACCAAAATATGTGTATACCCATTAGAGGAAGGAAAAGGTCCCATGTAATCAAATCCCCAAACATCAAATGGTTCAACAGCAAGCGAATAATTCATAGGCATTTCTTGACGCTTACCGATATTACCTATTCTTTGACATTCATCACAAGAAGAGACAAACTTACGGGCATCCTTGAAGAGAGCAGGCCAATAAAATCCAGATTGCAATATCTTGTGAGCAGTTCTATCTCCAGCATGATGCCCTCCATAAGCCTCAGAGTGACATTTCCGTAGGATTTGTTCCTGTTCATGCTCAGGTACACAATGTCTAATAATACCATCTACTCCATCTTTATAAAGATGTGGGTCATCCCAAAAGTAATGTCTTAAATCATAGAAGAATTTTTTCTTTTGCTGGTATGTAAAGCTAGGTGGTAAATATTTAGCAACAATGTAATTAGCATAGTCAGCATACCAAGGAGTACTATTGGCCACATTTATTGCAGCTAACTGCTCATCAGGAAAACTATCATCAATAGGTAGTGGGTCATCAAGCACATTTTCAAGCCTAGACAAATTATCAGCTACGGTGTTCTCAGCTCCTTTTCTATCAATGATATGTAAATCAAATTCTTGTAACAAGAGAACCCAACGAATAAGTCTAGGTTTAGCATCTTTCTTTTCCATAAGATATTTAATAGCAACATGGTTTGTGTGAACAGTTACTTTGGAATCAACAATATAAGATCTAAATTTATCACAAGCAAACACCACTGCTAAGAATTATTTTTCAGTAGTAGCATAATTTCTCTGAGCACTGTCTAGAGTTTTACTAGCATAATGAATAACATTAAGTTTCTTATCAACTCTTTGTCCTAGAACATCACCAACAACATAATCACTAGCATCACACATAATTTCAAAAGGCAAGTTCCAATCAGGTGGTTGAACAATAGGTGCAGATATTAAGGCTTTGTTGAGTGTTTCAAAGGCTTCTAAACAATCATCATCAAAAACAAAAGGAATATCCTTTTGCAAAAGATTAGTAAGAGGCCTAGAAATTTTAGAAAAGTCTTTGATAAATCTCCTATAGAAACACGCATGCCCTAGGAATATACGAATACCTTTGATGTCCCTAGGACATGGCATTTTCTCAATTGCATCAACCTTAGCTTGGTCCACTTCAATACCTCTTTCAGAAATTTTATGACCCAAGACAATGCCTTCATTAACCATAAAGTGGCACTTCTCCCAATTCAAGACAAGATTTGTTTGTTCACATCTCTGCAAAACTCGCTCAAGATTGCTTAAACAATCATCAAAAGACTTCCCATAAACAGAAAAGTCATCCATGAAAACCTCAACAATCTTTTCACAAAAGTCAGAGAATATAGCAGTCATGCATCTTTGAAAGGTAGCAGGTGCATTACATAAACCAAAAGGCATACGTCTATAAGCATAAGTTCCAAAGGGACAAGTAAAAGTGGTCTTTTCTTGATCAGGTTGAGAAACAGGTATTTGTGAAAAGCCAAAGTATCCATCTAGGAATCAAAAGTGTGTGTGCTTAGATAATCTTTCAAGCATTTGATCAATAAAAGGCAAAGGGTAATGATCTTTTCTAGTTGCTTTGTTTAATTTTCTGTAATCAATTACCATTCTATAGCCTGTAACAATTCTTTGTGGAATAAGTTTATTCTTATCATTAGGAACAACAGTAATACCTCCTTTCTTAGGGACACAATGAACAGGACTTACCCATCTACTGTCAGCTATAGGATAGATTATACCTGCTTCCAGAAGTTTTAAGATTTCCGTTCTTACCACTTCCTTCATTTTTGGATTCAACCGACGTTAGTCATCAACAACGAGTTTAGCATCAGGTTCCATATTAATTTTGTGCTGACATAGAGTCAGACTAATGCCCTTTAAATCATCAAGAGTATATCCAATAGCAGCCCGGTGCTTCCTTAGAACTTTCAATAATCTTTCTTCTTCATGTTCTGAAAGGTTAGCACTAATAATAACAGGATATATTTTCTTTTCATCGAGATAAGCATATTTTAAAGTGTCTGGCAATTGTTTTAATTCAAAGACAGGATCACCTTTAGGTGGAGGAGGACCTCCTAGAGTTTCAATAGGCAAATTGTGTTTAAGCAGAGGACATTGTTCAGAGAAAACCTTATCTATTTCATTTCTTTCATGCATATGTAAATCATTTTCATGGTCTAGCGAATATTGTTCTAAAGGATCAGTAGGTGGAACAACAATAGAAGCAAGACCAATTAAATCATCCTTATTAGGCAATTCTTTTTCATGATGATTTCTACTAAACTTGGAAAAATTAAACTCATGAGACTCATCACCAAAGCTAACACCAACAGTTTGTTTTTTACAATCTATCTTGGCATTAACTGTATTCAAGAAAGGTCTACCAAAGATAATGGGACAAAAGTCATCTTGTGGGGAACCAAGAACAAGAAAATCAGTAGGGTATTTAATTTTCCCACACAAGATTTCAACATCTCTAATAATCCCAACTGGTGATATGGTGTCTCTATTAGCAAGTTTAATAGTAACATCTATTTCTTCTATCTCAGCAGGTGCTATGTCTTTCATGATTTCTTCATATAAAGTGTAAGGAATAGCACTCACACTAGCACCCATGTCACATAAACCATGATAACAATGATCTCCTATTTTAATTGAAATAACAGGCATGCCAACAACAGGTCTATGTTTATCTATTTTACCAGGTTTAGCAATTCTAGCAGCTTCTTCACGGAAGTAAATAACATGCCCATCCATATCTTCTTCCAAGAGATCTTTAACCATAGCAATACTAGGTTCTACTTTAATTTGTTCATCAGGTTTAGGTGTTCTAATATAGCTTTTGTTAACCACAGTTGAAACTTTAGCATGTTCCTTAATCCTAACAGGGAAAGGTGGTTTCTCAATATAAGCAGAAGGAACAACTGGATCAACATTATAAAGTATAGTTTCTTCTTTAACTGGTACTGGTTCTTTAATTTCTTTTTTTAATAGGTGGGTGATATTTAAACCACTTCTCCTTAGGGAGTTCAACATAAGTAGCAAATGATTCACAAAAGGAGGCTACTATCTCAGAGTCAAGTCCATATTTAGTGCTAAACTTTTGAAAAGCATCAGTATCCATAAAAGATTTAACACAATCATACTTAAGTTTAATAGCTGACTCTTTACCTTCATCGAGTTCCCAATCTTCAGAGTTGCATTTAATTCTTTCCAAAAGATCCCACCGGAATTCAATAGTCTTCTTCATAAATGAACCAGCACAAGAAGTATCAAGCATGGTTTGAACATTACGAGAAAGCCGAGCATAAAAATTTTGGATAATAATTTCTCTTGAGAGCTCATGATTGGGGCATGAATATAAAATTGACTTAAGCCTCCCCCAAGCTAGAGTGATACTTTCTCCTTCATGAGGCCAAAAATTATATATATAATTCTGATCATGATGAACTAGATGCATAGGATAATTTTTTTGGTGGAACTCCAATTTCAAACGATTCCAATTCCATGATCCAATATCATCACATAGCCTATAACATGCCAATGCTTTTCCCTTCAAAGATAAAGGGAAAACCTTTTTCATCACTTCATCCCTGGGTAAACCTGCAAGCTTAAACAATCCACAAATTTGTTCCACATATATCAAGTGCATATCAGGATGTTCGGTTCCATCTCCTGCATAAGGATTAGCTAGCAGTTGTTCTATCATACCCGAAGGAATTTCATATTCAATATTTTCAGTAGGTGCAGTAGGTTGAGGGGTAGCTAATTGTGGTTTCGGATGAGGTGAAGATACCCCGAACAAACCCCTCAAAGGATTGTTTTCCATAGTAACAAGTGATAATAAATTTCAGTACACTATATAAATGTTTCCTTACCAAATTCCACTTACCAAAGGCGCTTCACTCCCCGGCAACGGCGCCAGAAAATAGCCTTGATGACCCACAAGTATAGGGGATCAATTGTAGCTCTTTTCGATAAGTAAGAGTGTCGAACCCAACGAGGAGCAGAAGGAAATAACAAGTAGTTTTCAGTAAGGTAATGTCCACAAGTGCTGAAATTGTAAGTAGCGGAGTAGTTTGATAGCAAGATAATTTGTAATGAGCAAGTAACGGTAGTAGTAACAAAAGTGCAGCAAGGTAGCCCAATCCTTTTGAGGCAAAGGACAGGCCAAAATGGTCTCTTATGATAAGCAAAGCGTTCTTGAGGGTACACGGGAATTTCATCTAGTCACTTTCATCATGTTGGTTTGATTTGTGTTCGCTACTTTGATAATTTGATATGTGGGTGGACCGGTGCTTAGGTGATGTTCTTACTTGAACAAACCTCCTACTTATGATTAACCCTCCGGCAAGCATCCGCAACTATGAGAAAAGTATTAAGAATAAATTCTAACCATAGCATTAAACTTTTGGATCCAATCGGTCCCTTACGAAATAGCGCATAAACTGGGGTTTAAGCTTCTGTCACTCTCGCAACCCACCATCTAATTGCTACTCCACAATGCATTCCCTTAGGCCCAAATATGGTGAAGTGTCATGTAGTAGACGTTCACATGACACCACTAAGGGAATCACAACATACATACTATCAAAATATCGAACACATAACAAGTTCACATGATTACTTGCAACATGATTTCTCCCGTGACCTCAAGAACAAAAGTAACTACTCACAAATGATAAACATGTTCATGATCAGAGGAGTATTAAATAGCATAATGGATCTGAACATATAATCTTCCACCAAATAAACCATACAGTAATCAACTACTAGATGTAATCAACACTACTAGTCACCCACAAGCACCAATCTATAGTTCCGGTAACAAGATTGAACACAAGAGATGAACTAGGATTTGAGAGGAGATGGTGTTGTTGAAGATGTTGATGGAGATTGCCCTCCCCAAGATGGGAGAGTTGTTGGTGATGATGATGACGATGATTTCCCCCTCCGGGAGGGAAGTTCCCCCGGCGGAATCGCTTCGCCGGAGGGCAAAAGTGCTCCTGCCCAAGTTCCGCCTCGAGACGGCGGTGCTCCATCCCGACAGTCTCCTCCTTATTTTTTCTTGGTCAAAATGACTTATATACCAGAAGTTGGGCACCGGAGGTGGGCCGAGGAGGCCACAACCCACCAGGGCGCGCCTGGGGGGCCTGGCTCACCCAGGTGGGTTGTGCCCACCTGGTGGCCCCCCTCCAGTGTTTATTGCCTCCAGTATTTCTTAAATAATCCATAAAAAAATTCCGTGAAGTTTCAGCTCATTTGGAGTTGTGCAAAATAGGTGGCCTGACATAGCTTTTCCAGGTCCAGATTTCCAGCCGCCGGAATTCTCCCTCTTGGTGCGTTCCTTGCAAATTATGAGAGAAAAGGCATTAGAATTACTCCAAAAAGCATTATTATGGATAAAAACATTATAAATAGCAGTAAGAAAACATGATGCAAAATGGACATATCAATATGCATATGGTTCCGGCTTGGTCGTCTTTCCGAAGAGAAAAATAAAAATAAAAAGAAAAGGAAATGAAAAGAAAAAGAAAAGAAAAGGAAAAGGAAAAGGAAAATAAAAGAAGAGTAATAAAAAATAAAAGGAAAAGAAAAAGGAAAGGAAAAGAAAAGAAAAATAAAAATAAAAGGAAAATAAAAGAAAAAGAAAAAGAAAAGGAAAAGGAAAAGGAAAAGGAAAAGTAAAAGGAAAAGAAAAGGAATAGAAAATGAAAAGGAAATGTCGGGGTTCAAGAACGACACCTATGGGATCACAGGGAATCCCTACTACGGTTGGCGGGGTGCGGGGCTGTGCAAAGAGTGGGTTTAGAAGATCAACACAGGGGAATTTTATCCAGGTTCGGGCCGCAAATGATGCGTAATACCCTAGTCCTGCTTTGGTGTATATTTGGTGTTCTTGAGCTATTGAACTAGCTGCGGTGCATGCCTAGCCCAAAAAAGTTCGAATCCTTCCTCAGTACGCCTCGGGCCTCCTTTTATACGTCAAAGGGGTCGCCACAGTGGCACACATGAGGTGGAAAGTATGTACAGTGTACAAGTCTATCCCTGACATCGTGGGACAAAACGCATTTAATGCGCCGCCGACATGTCCTCTTGCTTTATCGAGGATGGCAAGGAAGCTCGTCTCGTCTGTCGCTGCCTCGCCTCGCTTCAACGCGCATCCAAGCTGACAAGGTATGCAGCGCCACGCTGGCTGGCTGGCTGCTGCGCTGGTGCGGTGGCAGGGTCTTCATGAAGATCTGCATGCCACCACGTAGGTGCTTGCCTGGTTGGCCTAGAAGCTGCATGCTGCCACGTAGGTGCGTGCCTAGTTGGCAGGCTGGCTGCTGCGTCAGAACGGCCATGGGGTAGTGAAACCTTGGTAAGTGCGGGCCTGATTGTGGCCCCGCAGATGTCCCCGGCAAGGGTCTTGCCGGGGCCCTGGCAAGGGTCTTGCCGGGGTCTTGTGGGCGTCCCCGGCAAGGGTCTTGCCGGGGGCCTTCGTCTTCTGGTTCTCATCTAGTCTTGCAGGCCTTCAGTCTTCACAAAGATCTGCATGCCACCATGCAGGTGCCTCTCGAGCCTTGGTTCCTGATATTGTCGATGGTGTCGGAACTCTCAGGCTCAAGGGTGGCGGTCTTGCTGGTGTTGGGCAAGTTGCCCCGGCAAGGCTCTTGCAACGTAGGTCGTCCCCGGCAAGGCTCTTGCCGGGGGAAACCCACCTTGCCCCTTCGCTCTTCGTGCGTCTGGTTTCAGCGCTGCTCTGGTAGTCTTGTATCTTTGCTTCCTCTGCCCCGCCAAGCGCGGCCGCAGGTGTGGCTACAACTGCCCGTGCACAAGTAAAGGGGTACAGAAGGCCCCTACTTTTGTACACCGACAAGAGCCCCTGGGCCTGGGCCACACATAAGCGCGGAGCATTGTTGGGCCAGGCCCAGAAAGGTGCGCGGGCACGCGTGGCAGAGTTTCAGCCGTGGCAGAGTTTGAGTGCGTGACGTGGGGGTCGTTCGTGGGGCGGTTGCAGCGTGCTTGCGTCACCCCATCGTAAAATAGTAAAGAGGTGGTCCGCATCCTCCCCATAAAAACAGAGGAAGCCGCAGGGGCGCGGCTCATATACTAAGTGGACTCGGGTCGTGGCCATCATGGCGCCCATGCCCCACAATCACGGGGCGCGAAACGTCCGTCCCACTTGCCATCCGAATCTTGGCTCGCCCGCCATGTGTCCCCCATGCCTCGGGGAGGGTAGGTGGTGGACACGGAGGGTACGAGCTTTAATGCCGAGGCGGGGGGGGGCTGATTGGAGCAGCGGGTCGGTCCTGACTCCTCGCGCCCCTGGCGGCTAGATTGGTTGATTGGGGCGGCCGCCCTCAGGCTCGCTCGGCCCCGTCCCCCTATAAAAGGGGAGAGGGACATCATCTTTCCGCATTCGTCTTCTTCCAGTTTGATCCCTTCCCTTCCTTTGCCATGGCGAGAGGGCGTGGTCATGGCCGTCCTTCCGCGGAGGCGACTAGGTCTTCCTCCCGCTAGAGAGCTGCGACAGTTAAGGAAGAGCCAGACGCCCAAGGTGAAGGCCACGCTCGGGGCGGAGGCGCCGGACGGGGCCGCGATCGGTGAGGCGGTCGAGGTAGAGGTGGGCGCGGAAGGGGGACACCTGCGTCGTCACCATCTTCGCCACCATCTCCTCCACCATCTCCTCCTGCTTCGTCGAGCGGCCACGTCGGGGATACAACACTGAAGTTTATCCTGCAGTTGCATGAGCCACCGCGTAGCCGCCTTCGCCTTGCCGAGGTGTTCGCGAGGGTGCTGGAGATCGACTAGCCGCCGAGGCCGAGGCTTCACATGAAGGGGTGTTGCAACGGCGACATGTGGGTGAATACAAGGTTCCCCGTCCCTCATGTGATGCTCCTTTGTCGGGGTTGGAAAACCTTCGCACGCGCCCATTGCTTGATGAAGGGGCACATTCTCTGCTTAAAGTTAGTGGAGAGCGACCTGCTCTCCATTAAGGTCTTCGGGAGCTCGGGACACAGGTTAGGGTGCTGCGCGGAGAGCTCGGCCGATGACGAGAGCTCCTCCTTGAGCGACGGTGATGAGGAGGGGATCGGTGGGGAGGACGACGGGAATGGGTCCGACTAGACGTCGGACGCCCCATCCCTAGGCGACGCCGGCAGCAGCACCATCTGCACCTGGCCTGCTCCCCAGCAGAGTGATTTGCCGGGGAGGGGTAGCTCTTGGCGGTGGCTCCTTGAGCCAGCTCCTTGAATTTCTCAGGGCCGTTGCTTCTGGCGGCTGGCGCTGGAGGGCCGGAGAAGATGAAGAAGGTGGGTGGCGGGCCGTCAAGTCAGAGTACGATGGCATCGACGCCTTCGTCGTGTATTGGTGGCCCGCTGCCTCATCTTCCAGCTTCCTCCCCGGCACCATCATCACGAGACTTCTTCTGGGCGGCCGCCGGGACGTTCTCTTGGTGTCTTCTCCTGCTCGTACCTCGCCTAGGCACTCCTTTTGCCCTCCTGCTATCCCGATCCGCTTCCTGAGGAGAGGGACAAGAAAGGGATTACGGGCATCTTATCCTTTTTTAGATCTTAAGCCTGCGGGCACTTGTCGAACTTAGACTTTGTAACCCCTTGCTCATGTTTATGTCCTGTATGAATTGTACTCGTTTAATCAACGTATTAATGGAAAAGGGTGTTTGCTGGGTTCTTTTGTGCGTGAGCGAGGCCCACACTAAGGAGCGAGCCCTTGTTATTTCAAATAAACAATGTCGCCCGGCAACAGACCTTGTTGTCCTCCCGCTTTATACCATGACCATACCCACGCCCTTGGCGAGAGTACGGGTAAAGTAGGATCGGGCCCTTCACTTGTTTCCCTTCCACCGCAACAACAACCAGATTCTGGCCTGAAAGGGATTTCAGGCATTGGAAAGTGGGAGCACGGCGGTATAGGAGTGAATGAAGTGTCGTACGTTCAAGTTTCATACAGAAATGCATAGCGGGGGAGAGAAAACTTATCTGAATTTGCAGCCCCCGGCAACCTTGGCTTGCTGGGGTCGGGGGTGTTGATCCGTCTTCTTTCCTCTGAACGGCTCTACAGAAATGCCTGTGCAGCCTGCGAACCAAGAACAGACTGGAAGAGACAGAAAGACATGACTTGACCTCTATGCTAGGTGTTAGTTGCCGCCAAGCACTATCAACCCTAACAGAGAGAGACTCAACCTAGCTTGCATGCTAAATTCTATGGCACCAACGCTTCATTTATTTATCTGTTGCTCAGGGTCTGCGCCTGGCTTTGTACAAAGGGTTACATGCCTTGCCGGCAAGGCTTGTACAAAAAGTGGTCTGCCGGGAGGCCTGGCAACCGCGCCTTATGGGTAAAACTTGCGAAGATGTTCGATGTTCCAGGAGTTGCTCACTGGAATCCCATCTTCGGTATCCAGGCGGACTGCGCCGGGCCTGGTGACTCGTATTACCCGGTAAGGGCCTTCCCACTTCGGCGTCAACTTGTTGGAATTCTTGGCGGATTGAACTCGCCGAAGAACAAGGTCGCCTTCCTCAAGGCTTCGGGTATGAACCTTGCGGCTATGGTAGCGGCGCAAGGCTTGCTGGTAGCGAGCAGCTCGCATAGCAGCCCGAAGACAATCTTCCTCAAGGAGCGTCGCATCATCTTGGTGCACTGCTCTTGCTCAAGCTCATCATAAGCGAGCACTCGAGGTGACCCGTATATGAGTTCCGTGGGGAGAACTGCTTCTGCCCCGTATACCAGGGCAAAGGGTGTCTGGCCGGTGGATCGATTTGGCGTTGTTCTGATCGACCAAAGAACCATCGGCAATTTGTCAATCCAACGCCTTCCGCACTTGTGTAGCTTGTCAAAAGTCCTGATCTTGAGGCCTCGCAACACTTCTGCATTTGCCCTCTCGGCCTGGCCGTTACTTCTGGGATGAGCAACAGAAGCAAAACAAACCTTGCCGCTGAGGTCTTGGATGTATTGCATGAAGGTGCGGCTCATGAACTATGTGTCGTTGTCGGTGATGACTCCGTTCGGCACACCAAAACGGTAGACTAGCCCCTTGAAGAACTTGATGGCTGATTATGCTGTCACCTTTCTCACTGGTTCTACTTCCGGCCACTTTGTGAACTTGTCGATCGCGACGTACAAGTACTCAAAGCCCCCGACTGCGCGGGGAAAGGGGCCCAGTATGTCTAGCCCCCAGACCAAAAATGGCCAGGAAAGAGGGATTGTCTGAAGATCTTGGGCTGGTTGATGAAGCTTCTTTGAATGGAACTGGCACGCTTCACACTTGGTTACTAGGGCAGTTGCATCCTGGAGAGCAGTGGGCCAGAAGAAACCTTGCCGGAACGCTTCGCCGGCAAGGGCTCTTGACCCTATGTGGGAGCCACACATGCCTCCATGTATCTCTGCCAACAGCTCCAGTCCGTCCTCCCGAGGAATGCACTTCAATTTCACGCCGTTCGGTCTTCTTTTATATAGGGCATCATCCACAAACTGGTACATGCTGGACCGACGGGCTACTTTCTCTGCTTCTTCCTGTTCCTCAGGGAGTTCCCCTGTTTGGAGGAAACGGACGGTGTCACTACAAAAAAAATACACTTACGTGATGATACGTGTTTGTCACAGTAGGTCACGTTTTCTGTCATGCATGTACATGGGGGGGGGGGGGGGGGGGGGGGGGGGGGGGGGGGGGGGGGGGGGGGGGGGGGGGGGGGGGGGGGGGGGGGGGGGGGGGGGGGGGGGGGGGGGGGGGGGGGGGGGGGGGGGGGGGGGGGGGGGGGGGGGGGGGGGGGGGGGGGGGGGGGGGGGGGGGGGGGGGGGGGGGGGGGGGGGGGGGGGGGGGGGGGGGGGGGGGGGGGGGGGGGGGGGGGGGGGGGGGGGGGGGGGGGGGGGGGGGGGGGGGGGGGGGGGGGGGGGGGGGGGGGGGGGGGGGGGGGGGGGGGGGGGGGGGGGGGGGGGGGGGGGGGGGGGGGGGGGGGGGGGGGGGGGGGGGGGGGGGGGGGGGGGGGGGGGGGGGGGGGGGGGGGGGGGGGGGGGGGGGGGGGGGGGGGGGGGGGGGGGGGGGGGGGGGGGGGGGGGGGGGGGGGGGGGGGGGGGGGGGGGGGGGGGGGGGGGGGGGGGGGGGGGGGGGGGGGGGGGGGGGGGGGGGGGGGGGGGGGGGGGGGGGGGGGGGGGGGGGGGGGGGGGGGGGGGGGGGGGGGGGGGGGGGGGGGGGGGGGGGGGGGGGGGGGGGGGGGGGGGGGGGGGGGGGGGGGGGGGGGGGGGGGGGGGGGGGGGGGGGGGGGGGGGGGGGGGGGGGGGGGGGGGGGGGGGGGGGGGGGGGGGGGGGGGGGGGGGGGGGGGGGGGGGGGGGGGGGGGGGGGGGGGGGGGGTGTCCTAAACTTGTCATCATCGCGGCCCATGGTCACTTCTGGCCCGTTAACAGACCGCTAAGTATATGGGCCGAATTATGGCCCGGTGTATTTTCGGCCTGTTAAAGGTCCTGCTTCATTTGGGCCCATTTACAGGCCATTGAAACTTTCGGCCCATAAATGACCGTGAAGCATTTGGGTCATATTCGGCCATGTCTGACATTCGGCCTGTTAGAGGCCCACTATAGATTTGGGCCACTTTTGGCCTGTTGTGATTTTCGGCCTGTTAACGTCGGACGAAATCCAAGGGCCATATGTGGCCCAACGTCACATCGGGCCCATTAACGGCCCATATAAAAATGACGATAATCTAGCCCAACCGAACTTCCGGCCTGTTAAAGGCCCGTGTATTAGGTCGGCGCATTTACGTCCCATCCGAATTTTGGCCTGTGAAAGATCCGCCTCGTAAATGGGCCACCATTTCGGCCTGCTAAGACCAGTGGGTTATTTGGCACAATCAGGGCCCAATCTCACTTTCGGTCTTTTAAAGGCCCATGTTTTTTATGGGCTCGAGATATTTACACCTGTAAATGGCCTATTGTTACTGAGGGCCCAAATTATGTTTAGGCCTGTTAAAGGCCCACTATGGGCACAGGCCTACCAGAAAAATATGAAATCTTATGCTGATTTAGGCCCAGATAATTTTAGTGGGCTACATGCAAATTTCGGCCCATAATCGTTTTTAGCCCAATTGGAATGGGCCCGACGAATGTTGGCATGTTGGGCTCCTACGAAGCTTTTGGCCGAATACATTACTAAGATAAACCTACACTATACAAAAATAACGTCGTAATTATTGCAGCCTTTGGCAGCATCATAAATGCTGTATCACAACAAAATAAATTCCAACCATACAACAAAAGGCCTATTGGCATAAAGTTTACAGTCCTTGCAGATAAAAGCACCATCAGATGTATAGAAGCACAGATCATTTAACCTGAGTGCTAATGTTTCAGGCTGTAGAATCTGATGGAGCAGCACGATCTTCACCTTTTTTCTGCCATTGCTCTTGAACAACGAAGCGAATGTCTGATAGTCTGGTTTCAAAACCATTCATATCTTGACGACATTTGTCAACCACTATTCTTGTTTCCAAAATGACGTCCATTAGGGATTGGACTTGTGTCTGGAGCACAGATATATCACTCTGTCTAGCAGGAAGATTTTGTTCCGTAGGCGATTTGGACGAGGTTACCTTGACAACCAACCCAGAATTACGCAGGAAGGTGCTTTTTACACTGTTAGTGGAGAGATACTGACGCACTGCAGCAAGAGGTGACATTGTGCCTGTGGTAGCCTCGTCACCTTCAGGTGGTTGTGGCTATTCAATTCCATAGCTTCCTGAAAGTTTGAACTTGTAGATTAGTATACCAGATAAGTTACTAATGAGACAAAAACAAACAAAGTAGGTTACACGTTTATACATAACTGTAGCGACCCAACCTCAGACGGTCAAGTCTCTGTGCTTAAGTGTCATCCCTGGATCGGTAT